>WOXC01004242.1:0-217462 GCA_011680675.1 Gymnobelideus leadbeateri | reverse complement strand
GGGGAGGAGGAAGAGCGTTTCTGGTCTGGGAAGCCAGGTGACCTGGTGGTAAGGCCAGTTTGTTTGGCCAGATGGCAAGGTACTCCTGCCTGCCTTGGTTATGGAGGACCAAGGTATTTGATTTAACTTACCCTTTCTTGCCAGTGATTATGGCTATTTACAAAGCTGTTTTATTGTCTTATTCTGGAGTGTTATCAGCACAACAGAGCCTGGCCAGTCTCTCAACCTTATCCATTGACACTGTGATGACTGGCAACTTTTACTCCTCTTTTGTATTGATAGTTCCTAGCTTTTAGATTTGGGGAAAATCCTCTAAACAGGGTCGAATGACCTCAAACCAGGTTGCTTGTCATAATGTGAATAGGAAGAAAAGAACAAGGAGGTTGAATTTCTGCACAGAAGACTTTCCATAAATGGATTATAAATTGAGAGGGAGAAGGGACCTTAGAGGGCCCCAGTCTAACTCTCATTTTGAAGATGAGATTAAGACCCAGGGAAGTTAAGTGACTAGCAGTAGGTACCATGAGTAGCATGAATCAAAGGTGGGATGTGAATCCAGGTCATCTGATGCCAGAGTTAGGGCTCTTCCCCTCTTTTAATTATTACCTATTTCCCTGTATATAACTTGCTTTCTATATATATATTTTTTGCATGTTGTTTCCCCCATTAGATTGCAAGCTCTTTTGAGGGCAGGGACTGCCTTTTGTCTCTTTTTGTATCCCTAGTGCTTAGCATAGTGCCTGGTACAGAGCAGGCACTTAAAAATTGTTTATTGATTGATTTCCCCTTCTACTGTGAATGTGACTTGCAGGGGAATGGCATCTTATCTAACTTGACCCTTCATTTCTCTGGAACTGTCCACAGCTCTAACAATCCCCATACTTAGAAAAGTTCAGGATAAAGTGTGGGCCACAAGATGTTTGATCATGGGAGTCATTTAACATTTCAGAGCCCCAGAAAATGTTCTTAAGATTTTTTCCTAAATGCTTTATTAACTTCTGGTTTACATCATTCATTTCACCAGTATTTGAGTTACAAATTTTTCCCCCTTTTTTCCCCTACCCACCACCCCAGAATAACAGTCCCACAAGATATCCCCTCATCCAGTCTGCTCTCTCCCATATCTTCTCCCATACCCCTTTCGACTTTTTCCAGTAGGGCATGGTGGATCTCTATGCCCCAGTGCCTGTATATCTTATTTCCCAATTACATGTAAAACAGTATTAATAATAGTATAATATAATAGTATGTATTTAAACATTTGATTGATTTTAAAACTTTGAATTCCAGCTTCATTCTCTTCCTGCTTGTCACCCACCCTTACTGGAAAGATAAGCAATTCAGTATAGGTTGTACATGTATAGCTATGAAAAACATTACCATAGTAGATATATTGTAAAAGACTGACTATATTTCCCTCCCTCCTATCCCACCTCCCACTTGTTCTATTCTCTACTTTGATCCTGTCCCTTTTCAAAAATGGGTGCTTCCAACTTCCCTTCCCCCCAGCCTGCTCTCCCTTCCATCATCCCCCCTCTTATCCCCATCCCTCCTACTCTCCTATAGGGTGAGATATCCTATTTAGTATGTATGTCATTCTCTCCCTGATCCAAATTCAATGAGAATAAGGTTCTGCCTTCTTTCCTATCCTTCCCCTCCATTGTAACCATTTCCCTTGCCTTTTCTGTATGAGATAGTTTACCCCATTCTGTCTCTTCCCATCTCCTCTTGTTATATTCCTCTCTCACCTCTTAATTTCACCTTTTAAGTATCATCCCTTCCTATTAAATTGGCCCTGTGCCCTCTATCCATGTACCTGTAAACATATATACACACATTCACATATGAATTCATATGCCCATATGCCCTCCTATACACATATATACATATATACATACATACATATATATTTCTATTCCCTTCAACTATTTTCATACTGAGAAAAATTTCATCAGTTGCAATTATAATTTTTCCATGTAGGAATGTAAATAGTTTAACTTTGATAAGCTCCTTATGATTTCTTTTCCTTGTTTAACTTCTCATGCTTCTCTTGCTTCTTGTATCTGAATGTCAAATTTTCTATTCAACTCTGGTTTTTTCCTCAAGAATGCTTGAAAGTCCCCTATTCCACTGAATGACCATATTTTCCCCTGAAACAAAATACTCAGTTTTGCTGGGTAGATGATTCTTGGTTTTAATCCTAGCTCCTTTGCCCCCCAGAATATCATATTCCAAGCCCTTTGATCCCTCAGTGTAGAAGCTGCCTGTGTTATCCTGATTGTGTTTCCACAATATTTAAATTGTTTCTTCCTGGCTGCTTGTAATATTCTCTCCTTGATCTGGGAATTCTGGCTATAGTATTCCTAGGAGTTTTCTTTTTGGGATCTTTTCAGGAGGTGATTTGTGGATTCTTTCAACCTCTATTTTGCCCTCTGGTTCTAAAACATCAGGGCAGTTTTCCTCGAGAATTTCTTAAAGGATGATTTCTAGGTTCTTTCTTTGATCATGGCTTTCAGGTAGTCCAATAATTTTTAAATTATCCCTCCTGGATCTATTTTCCAGGTCAGTGGTTTTCCCCATGAGATATTTCACATTGCCTTCTATTCTTTTATTTGTTTGGATCTGCTTAACAGCATCTTGATTTCTCATAAAGTCGGTAGCTTCCATTTGCTCCAGTCTAACTCTGAAGGATTGAATCTCCTCAGTGAGCTTTTGAGATTCTTTTTCCATCTGGCAAATTCGACTTTTTAAGGCATTCTTCTCCTTGTTGCCTTTTTGAGCCTCCTTTGCCATTTGAGTTAGTCTATTTTTTAAGGTGTTATTTTCCTCAGTCAGGCTGTTGACTCTCATTTCATACTTTTTTACATCCTTCTCATTTCTCTCCCCAGTTTTTCTTCCATTTCTCTTATTTGCTTCTTAAGGTCCTCTATGGCCTGTAACCAGCTCGTATTTTTCTTGGGAGCTTTTGGTGCAGGAGTTTTGACTTCACTGTCTTCCTTCTGTTCCATGCTTTGATCCTTTTTGTTGCCAAAGTAAGAGTGTAAAGTTGGAGTACTCTGTTTATTTTGCTTCCTTTGCCTACTCATGTCACCACTGAGTCACTTGACCCCTGGGATTTTTGCCACAGTAGGACTCTGCCACCAGACAGGGTAGCTTCTGTCCCAATAGCTGGGGTTTTCTCAGCTGCCTGAGGTATTAGTTGGGTGCCTTCTTTGAAGCCTCCACATGCTCTGGCAAGCTGGTCACACACCCCAGGACCTTCGCCCTAGACCACAATCCAGATCCAAGCAGGTTAAAGCAAGAGTGATTACTCCTCAGACTGGTCACTTGGTCCCCCTACAGTCTGCAGGCCAGGAGCTGAAGCAGCCACATGTGGCTGGGGCTACAGGGCCACGGAATCTCAGCTGTTTCTCGACCCGGGGGCAAAAAGCCCATGCACTCCCAACTACTGGATCCCAGAGTCCACACTGCACTGACCATTCACTTTGTCCTTAGCAGTTATGTGTTGATAATTCTGGAAACCGCCACAGCTGCTGGTGATCTGAAGTCCTTCCAGCTGGTGGCTGGTCAGGCCTGCCCTGGGGCTAAAACCTCTGGCTTGTGTGCTGGGGTCAGCTCCCAGAGTGCTGTGCTGTCTGATTCCTGCCAGCCTGCTGGGCTGTCCTCAGCGGGAGGTTAGCTTCTCTATGTCATTTTGTGGGTTCCGTACCTCCAAAGTTTGTTCAGAATCCCCTTTTACATGAATTGGGGGAGGTGGAAGTGGGACCCCCACAGAAGTCCTGTTTCTACTCCGCCATCTTGACTCTGCCCTCTGCTCTTAAGATTTCCAATTGCTCATATACAGATTAAGGATTTTCTCTATATTGATGAAATCACAGGTCCAGATGGGAAAAAAATGTATATAGTTCAATTCCCTTGGTCTATCAGCTTGTTAATGGGATAGAGATCTCACTTTCAGAGTATCTATCAATAGCTAAGTATTTATAGATGGTCAATAAATTACACAAGTACCCACCTGCCCTTCTACCACTTTGTCACCAAAATAGTATGCTTCTGTCTATATTCAGACAATATCAATTCTTTCTCTGAAGGAGAAAAGTTTCATCATAAGACCTTTGGGATTATTTTGGATCATTGTATTGCTGAGAATAGCTAAATAATTCACATTTATTCATAGAACAATATTGCTGTTATGGTTTTCTCCTGGTTCTGCTCACTTCACTTTGCATCAGTTCATTTAAGGTTTTTCTGAAATTATCCTGCTTGTCATTTCTTATAGCACAATAATATTCCAGCACAGTCTTATACCACAACTTGTTCAGTCATTCCCCAATTGATGGGCATCCCCTCAATTTCCAATTCTTAGCTACCACAAAAAGAGCTGCTATAAATATTTTTGCACAATTAAGTCCTTTCCCCCTTTTGGGGATCTCTTTGAGATAGAGACCAAACAGTGGTATTGCTGGATCAAAGGGTGTGCATGGTTTGATAGCCCTTTGGGCATAGTTCCAAGATATTTTTTAAATGAGGAAGCAGAGGACTCTATAGGGAACCTGACCAAAGGACATACAACTTGTTAGGCAAGTAAGCAAATAAACTAGAGGAAACGGGGATGGGGAAAGGATCACAGTTGATCCTGAAGGGATTTGAGAAGGGTATAAGATCAGCCTGGACAAGTTAGCATTTACTTACTCTCTTTCCTACTTGTGCTAGCACCAATATCTACTAGGATTCTCTTCTGCTTCCCCCTATCACCAGCATGCATCAGCATAGTTTTCTTTTTTTTTTTTTAATTAAATACATTGTTTTCAATCAGCAAAAACTAGCTTCTTACCATCTGTCCCACATAGGGCCCCCAATGAGAACTAAAGAAAAACAAAACCTGTTACAGACATATATAGCCAATAAAAAAATTGTATCATTCTGTGCTCTGAGTCCTTTGAAGACAGAAAAACATTAATTCTCTGGAATCATAGTTGGTCATTATGCTCATAAGAGCTCCTAGTTCTTTCTAAGTTATTTGCCTTTGCCATGTTGCTATTGTATAATTGGTTGTCTTGCTTCTGCTCACTTTACTCTGCATCAATTCATATAAGACAACCCAGGTTTCTCTGAAACTATCCTTTTCATCATTTCTTTTTCTTTTTTTGCTTTTTTCTTTGGGAGTGGGGAGGGCAGGGCAATTGGGGTTAAGTGACTTGCCCAAGGTCAATAGCTAGTAAGTTTTAAGAGTCTGAGGCCAGATTTGAACTCAAGGTCCTCCTGACTTCAGGGCTGGTGCTCTATTCACTGTACTACCTAGCCGCCCCCCCCCTTTCATAATTTCTTTCAACACAATAGTATTCCATCACACTTATAAGTCATAACTTGTTTATTCATTCCCCAATATATGGACACTTCCTCAGATTCCCTTTCTTTATCACCTCAAAATAGCTATAAATATTTCTAAATATCCTTAGAGTTTATTTTGCTTAGAACTTTTATCGAGTAAATTTTCAACAAAGGCAGATTGAGACATGCAAGGAATTCTCCACACAATAATATTAGTTTATTAGCGAAGTGTAAACTTGTTAATAAAGCAGGTCTAATGACTGTTTCAGTCAAAAGACAAAGAAGTAGAGATTGAACTCTTTTATAAGTATAAAACAAAGGACAGAGCAGGGTAGGTGAGGAAATAAATCAATTGGTTATAGGGTTGGCAGGTAACAAGGTTGCTTACCTTAAGAAAGGCTCACACCACTTGTGGGCCCTCAGGCTGCTCACTTACAGCCGTTGGGCTGCTTGCAGCATGCCAGAGGATTTCCTCTACATACAAAGCATGTTTTCCTATACATTTTTCTAGGATCCCCCCAAATCCTTTGGCAGGCAGCAAATTGTGTTAAGCCTGTCTTAAGGAAAGAGAATTTCACATACACCTGATCCAGCTACATCCTGAGGCTATTCATAATGGACCAAGGACTAGTTGACTTACTGGCACCCAGGAACAAGATAAGACTACCTTTAATTGGGCAAGGGTAAGCAAAGGTGGGACCAGGTTAGCTTTTCTGCTCTCGAGGATAACATTTAAATGTCATGGAATTTCTCTGGAGATAAAATTATGAGGGATAACAAGTTTCCTTGGCACAAAGTGATTTGCAGGTGGTGCTGAGATAACAATTCCCTTAGAATTAAAGTGTTTTTTGAGAGTATTGAACCTCTTAAAAGACCTCAGAGTTTCTCTTTAATTAAAAGTGTTATGGGGTGGCTAGGTGGCGCAGTGAATAGAGCACCAGACCTGAAGTCAGGAGGACTTCAGTTCAAATGTGACCTCGGACACTTAACACTTACTAGCTGTGTGACTTTGGGCAAGTCACAACCCTAACTCCCCTCCAAAAAAAAAAAAAGCAAAAAAAGTGTTAGTGTATCTAAAGTAAGAGAGGAAGGCTGAACTTTTGAACTGATAATCATTAAATATCTTGTTTTGGCCAAAATCTGAAATAATCAAACAGGCTATTTTGCCTCATTTTCTAAAAAGGCTCTCCTTTTTGTTATATCAGTCATTCCAAAGACCAGATAAGGTTGAGAGCAGAATCATAAATTCCAAATAGACCCAGCTTCGTTTTTTTTTCTGAGTGAGCCTGGAAAATACCTCTTCTTATGTCAACAAACCAGAAGTGGCCTACTTTATGGCCCTTCAGGATGAGACCCTAAACTCAGGGCAGTAACTTGAGAAATGGGACTCTTTCTTATCTTAAGATTTTCTAAACATATACCTTGTTATGAAATGTTAATGGTAAAGGAAACACAGATGTTCTAAATCGTAATTTGAAGTGACACTTTGTCAGCTTTCTTGTTTTTTTGTATTTATCATTTATCCAATTAAGAAATTCCTTTCTCATACAATGATTAAACCATTAAGGGGATCATAAATTTGTGTGTCTCAACCACCCCTAATTGTGATGTTCCTAAAATGTACTTAAGCTCTCTCATCCTTTTGTTCTGGAGGCAGAACTTTAGTCCCGCCTCCTTGCACAAGTGATGCTGGCCTTAAGGGAATGAGGAATAAATTCTGTAGCTATATACCACTGTTTGTCTCCTTTAAGCAATTCTTAAATAGAGGTCAACAGAACGCATGAGCTTCTTCACCCAGAGACTAAGAAAAGGTTTAGATTTTTATAAAGTACAGAAAAAGGCTACAGAATAGAGTCAATTACAGAATGTAATTGAATATAAAATACAGAATCAATATAAATATATTTCAAATATAATCTCTCACTTAATTTGTTCTCCCTCTAAATCATCCTCCCCCTTACCTTTTTCCTCCTATTTCCCTATGGAGTGAATTTTATTTTTATATACAATTCGTGTGTGTGTGTGTGTGTGTGTGTGTGTGTGTGTGTGTGTATTCTTCCTTTGTTTAATTAGATCAGGTAAGGATGAGGTTAAAATGTCAGCTGCATCCCTTACCCCTCATCCTTATTTGTATAGCCTGGTCTGGTTGATTGTTGTCCTTTATTCTTGAAGAAAACCAAAATGATATCACTGTGTTGGGTTCAAGGTACAGTGTGTCCAACTGTGACTGATAAGACCAATACAGAAAGCTCTACCACAGGTCAAGCACAAACAGTCCACATGAACATATGAAATGATGTCTCTAAATTTGCACCTCTCATTTCTTTTGAGCTATTGAAATTCTGCTTTTCTCATAGAGTACAGTGTCTTCTTTGATGTGGGCATGCCATGCTGGATGGTCCTTTGCCAATGTCTCCCATGTTGTATTCTGAAGCTTTTCAGAGAAACCTTGAAAGTGCCCTTGCATTAACACTTCTTCTGACCTCCATGTGAGCATTCGCTTTGTGTGAGTTCTCTGTAAAATAGTCTTTTAGGCAAACATGTATTTGGCACTTGAAAAAATGTGGCCAACCCATTGGAGTCAAGCTCTTTGCAATAGAATTTGAATACTTGGCAGTTTAGCTTAGACAGGATGTCTGTCCAGTACCTATCTTGCCAGGTGATCTTCAGAATTTTCCTAAGGCAATTCAAATAGAAGAGATTCAATTTCCTCGTACAGCACTGATGTACTATCCAGGTTTCACAGGCATACAGCAATGAGGACAGCATAGTGCTTCAGTAGACTTTCAGTTTCATAGGCAGTCTAAGACCTCTTCTCTCTCACACTTTCCTTCTGGGCCTCCCAAAGACTTAACTAGCTCTGGCAATGCAGATGTCAACCTCATCACCTACGTGTATATTCCTGGGAAGTATACTGCCAAAGTAAGTGAACTTATCTTCAATATTCAAAATTTCTCCTTTTGTTATAACCAATGATTCCACATATGGAAGAAGTGGTATTGGCTGGTAGAGAATCTATGGTTTTTTTGGTATTAGTTGTTAGACCAAAATTGGCACAAGCAGCAGAGAATCCATTCTTTGTTGCATCTTGGCCTCAGAGGCTATGCTGAGTACACAACCATCTGTGAACAAAAAAACATGCTCCAACTCTTCCTCCACTTTAGTCTTGGCTTGTAACCTTTTCAAGTTAAATAATTTAACCTCACTGTGGTAGCTAACCTTGATATTGTTTTCATCCTTATTGAAGGAATCTGACAATATTCTTGAAAATATCATGCTAAAAGGCATAGGAGCAAGTGCACTGCCTTGCTTCTCTCCATTGGTAACTGGGAAAGCTTGAGATCATAACTCCATTATCCAGAACCCATGCAAGCATGCCATCATGAAACTGACATAGAATACTAGTGAACTTCTCTGGGCAACAAAATTTTGACATAATTTTCCTCAAGCTCTCAAAACTGGCAGTATCAAAGGCTTTGGTCAGATCAATGAACATTTTGTATAGACCTCTGCCCTGTAACGGGTATTTCTCTTGGAGTTGTTGAGCAGCAAACACCATATTGACCTTTCCTTGGTTCTTTCTGAAGCCACACTTGCTCTCAGGTAGATGACCATCAGGATCATCTACTAAGGAGAAATCTGGCAAGGATCAGCCTACTAAGGAGAAATTTGGCAAGAATATTGCCAGCAATGACTGAGAGACCCTCCCCACTGTGATTATCACAGGATAACCTACTTCCTTTACTTTTATGGGGATGGACAATGAAGAATTGGTATTAGTTGTTAGGCTTTGAACTCCTGGGGGATAACATTCTCTTGTCACATAACCTGGAAAATTTCAGTCAGCTTTTGTAGGTGCAATGGACCCCTTCCTTTGTAAATCTCAGCTGGAATAGAATCAGCACCAGGTGCTTTGCCACACAAGAGAAGTCTAATGACATTCAAAACCTCTTCTTCAGTTGGAAATTCAGGTAAAGAGGGATTGACTTCAACCTGAGATATATGGTCAGTGCTTTCAGCATTGATTAAGATGGTCTGTTGAGAATACTATGGAAGCGTTCAGCCCATTTCTCTAGGACCACGTCCTTATCACTAATCAATGTGACTCCATCAGCACTGAGTAGTTGAGATTCACCACAGGTCTTTGACCCATAAATAGCCTTCAGGGAATCAGTACTAAGAAGCCACATCAATATTGCCAGAGGCCAGCAAGAAGCTGCTAAGCAAGGCACAGGGGCTAAACAGGTCCAGTGACACCTTTGTCTCATTTAAGGGAAAACTAGTCCAATCCATGTTGGTGGATGGGGAGGAATTCCTAATTTTTTTCTTTCTCCAGTCCTGTAGGTTTTTCTTTCTCCTCTTTATCTTTTCTATTCACCCTATGCTTCAGCTGCTGACCTACACTAGCTAAAGACAGCAGGTGCTGTCTCAACCAAATGTTCCATAGGACCCAACAGACATCAAAATAGGAAAGGAAATTTAAGGGGAATAAAAGAAAATAATTTTGGAAATTTAGTGATTATTTATTATAGTAGCTGAGCTAAAAAAAAATTCTACCCATTCTACTAAGCAGGGATGAAAGGGTAACCTGTTACTCCATGCCATATATTATGCTGGCCTCTTCAAAATCTCTTCTGCAGTTCCAACATCCTTCAAAACATGTTTTTGATTATCTACTGTGTGTAAGATGTTGGGAAGTCAACACTGAAAAATGACAGTATCCTTGTCCTTGAGGAGTTTACACTCCAATAAAGGGGATGTGATATGTACACAGGCCAAAAAAAAATAATGATACAAGGTAGAATAGAAAGAGTCAAAAAAATGTTTAAAGGAGGCATCACGTTCAGATGGGGAAAAGATGTGTAGGCCCCTCCCCCTCTCCTTTCTAAAGAAGACCTGGCAAAAGCCCACTCTCCTTCCTTCCCAGTCTTGACCCCTGAACTCAGTTCTATGTTCTTCTACTCTTGAATCCTCCTTTTCACAGGCTACTGTGAATTTTTACATTTACTCTATTCTCAGCCCCTATAGTCTGGCTCCTAACCTCATCATTCATCTGAACGACTGTCTCCAAAGCTACCAATGATTTATCTCTTTTTTGGGGGGGAGGGGGTAATATAAAACATTTATTTATTTTAGGTGTAAACACTAAAACTTAAATACACAATAGAGGAAAGAAAAAGAAATAGTATAAACTGAAATATTGAAGCTTCAATACAAAATAAGAGAAAAAAAGCATGTCCTGTACACAGCAGAACATAAGAAAGGATTCAAAATATATTGCAAAAGATTTCCATTTCGGGAAAGCCTATATACTTCTCATTCTGTTGAGAGATATCCATCTTTTCTTTGCTTCAAGCTTTCTTGTTCTCTGCTGGACACATTTTACTTTGTTCCCCATCCCACCCACCCCATGAAGGCTACAGTTAAGCATGGAGAAACACACACACATGTGTATATGTTTTTACATACATATATGTACACACATACATATATTTATATACATACACAGGCATATACTTTCCCTCACAAATTCTATTCCTGATCTTTGTTTTTATGTTTCTCTTATTTCCTATCCCTCCTGACTCCTCTACTTCTACCTGCTACCTTGTCCTCCTGTTGTAACCTACTCTCCCCTCCAGGGATCCCTTCCTTATCCTCCCATTCCCATTAATCTAAAAACCCTTCTACATCCCACTTTAATCTGTTCTCTCCCCCTCTAGAAATCCCTCCCTTATCCTATCCCCTTAGTGTTTTCTTTCTGAATTTAGAACTTTTTATATTCTTCTAGATATATATGTATTGTTTCCTCTTTAACCCATTCCAGATGAAAGGTTTCTAGGACTAACAGCCCTCCTACCCCATTAGATAATTATGCTTATCTTTGCTGGGTATGATATTTTCAGTCAGAACCCTAAGATTTTTTGCTGTTCACTATATAGTATTCCAAGACCTGTGATTTTTTAGTGCTGCAGCTGCTAGGTCTTGTGTAATTGTAATTGTGGAACCCCCATATTTAAATTTGTTGTTGCTGCTTATAGTATTTCATTCTTGCACTGGGGATTTTAGAATTTGACTATAATTTTCCTGTGGTCAATGATTTCTTAACTGCCAAATTGAATATCCTTTTCTTAATCCTCCTCCTTGAGCACCGCAGCATTTGGCACTCTTGATCATCCTTTTTTTTTTTTGCCTTTTGGAGGGCAATTGGGGTTGTGACTTGCCCAAGGTCACACGGCTAGGTTTTTGTTTGTGTGTGCATTAAGTGTCTGAGGTCAGATCCAAACCCAGGTCCTTCTGACTCCAGGGCCGACGCTGTACTCACTGCGCCACCTAGCCGCCCCATGATCATCCTTTTCTTGATACTCTTTTCTCTGGGTTTCATGGCATTGCTCTCTCTTGGTTCTCTTCCTACTTGCCTGACCACTGCTCTTTCCTTTGCTGTCTATCCTTTGTCATATCCATTAACCCAAGGGTGTGCCCCAAGGCTCTGTCCTGAGTGCACCTTCTATTTTCTCTCTATACTCTCTACTTTTGGCGATTCCATCTACTTTAGTTATCTTATCTGGGCAGATTATTCTCAGATGCATATACAATTTAGTCCTCATCTCTCTTCTAAGTTCCAATTGCTTGTCAAAAACTTTGAATTGGATGTCCCCTAGATGTCTCAAACTCAACCTCAACTTTTTTTTTCCCTGTAAAATGTGAGGCAAGGTTCTCAGTTGAGAGTTGGGGTAGGGGGAGTGAGGGTAGGTTTGACGAGGGATGAAGTTTTGAAAGAGCTGCTGTGGAGAGGATAGTGAATCGATGAGGGGGGTACAGTAGGGATTGCCTAGCAGCAGTAAAGGCTCAGTTGAGGTTACATAACATGAATTTGTAGTGGACCCAGTTAGAAAGGTTGTGATTGTCTCCATCTTTGCTCAGTAGCACATGTACAGGTACAAAGTTGACAAATGGGGGAGTGATCCAAGGCTGAGATCTGGGGGTCATAATTTGTGATAAGGAGGCTAGGTAACCAAGAGGGAGACAGTATAGAGTTGAAATGGTTTACCAAGAGATCAATATAGAGGATCAAGGGAATAGAAATCAGTGTGAACGAGAAGGCAGAGGGAGAGATGAAAAGCCAATAGAGAACAGCCAAGATAAAGAAATTTCAGAATTCTTGAACATGGAGGTGGTACATTTGTGGGTGGTAGAAAGATCAAAGGTATGGCCATCTTTGTAGCTTGTGGGAGGCGAGTAGATTGAGGAATTGAGTAGGGAATTTGAAGAATGTGCGTGTATGTAAATATATATATATATACATTTATACACGTATCTGCATATATTTATACACTCGTCTATGTATATATATATATATATATAAACACATACACATATATATGTCTATGTATGTATGTATCTATTTCCCTTAAGTATTAGGGTAGGAGAAAAATTTTAAGCTAGGTATTGAATTCCTAAAGGCCACTAATTTTTACCTTTCTTTACATCATCAGTCAGCAGTGCTTGATATATAGCTTGGCAAGTGCTACTAGGTGGCACAGCGTTAGTGTTTATAATACTGGGCTTAGAGTCAAAAAGATCTCAGTTGAGGGCTGTAACCCTGAGCATGCCATGTAACCAACCATCTACCTGTTTCCTCATGGGGATAATAGCACCTACCTCAGAGGGCTTTGTGAGAATCAGTATTTGTTTCCTCTCCCCTCCCCTTGACTGAATTAAAATTATAGAATATAAATTCTGTATAAATTTGGGTGTAAAGGTTGTAGAAGATGGCTAATCTTAATATGGAATCTTAAAACTTTAAAAAATTTTTTCTAAGTATTTCCTTTTTAACACTTATTTTTTGCATTTAAAAACATTCTGACACAAAAAAATTAAGAATCCTTCATCACATTTGACAATATCCTCATATATCTAGAAAGAACCTTAAAGGTCTAATCCAAACCCTTTTGGCAGGTATGGGAACTGAGGCATAGAGAAATTAGATCTCACCAGTAATAAAATGGCAGAGGCAGAATTCAAATTCAGATCTTAGGCCTCTAGATGTAGTACTTTTTTATACTAAGCTAACATCCTTTCATGTTGCAAAATTTGATTTAAGGGACTACACCAAAGGGTAGGTACCAAAATTCCTGGATGGGAAATTTGGGAAAAATTGTTTCTAGTGGGAAGCATGTTGTACTCAGGATTTGAATACCAGCTGTTACCTAGCTTTGATTCCTCTCAGTCTATCATCAAAAGCCTGCAATTGAATTAGAATTCTTTCCAATTCTGACATTGCTTTTCTAAGATGGCCAGTCTATATAATAAAGTATTCTGGGAAGCAACCTTTAATCTAGCCTACTTTCCTGTTAAGTCACAGTAAAGGAATATTGTCCAAATTTTTAATTTATATTGAATCATGGTATAGTGGTAAGACCCAGGAGGCCTATTTCTATGTGATCACACAGAAGTAATTTTCTATGCCCAATTAGGTTGTATTAGACATCCAAATTTTCTGCAGCTCTATTTTGCAAACTTTTTTTTCTTTTTCTTTTGGAGGGCAATTGGGGTTAAGTGACTTGCCCAAGGTCACATGGCTAGTATTTGCGTTAAGGTCTGAGGCTGAATTTGAACTCAGGTCCTCCGGACTCCAGGGCTGGTGCTCAATAGAGCACTGTACCACCTAGCTGCCCCTGCAGCTATATTTTGAATTCAATCGTTCTCAGAACAGATGGGTCCTTATCATTATGGAGAACTCTACTGCAATGGCATTTTTGGTATGTGGGAATGCTGCTTAAAGCAGTATTCACGTCATAGTACTTCATGGCCCACCTCCAGTGGAAATCAAATATTCTTTAGGGATGACAGAAGGAAACCAGGTATTTTTAAACTTACTGAATAAAAACACAGTTTTTATTTATTTTTTAATCTATTTATATAAATATATTATATAAATTATATAATTCTAAAATATTACATAAATATAATAAATCAATATATTTATATAATATTATATAAATATAATAAATGTAATATATTTATCTAAATCACAGGATTTAAAGCTTGAAGGTACATACCTTAAAGAAATCATCTGGCTCAACTTTCAGAAGAAAACATGGAAAAAAGAGGTATTAGTTCCCTAGGGGTCATACAATATTATTAAGAAAGGTTTCTGAGGTGGCAAAAATGGGGAAAAGACCATAGGAAGGAGGACAGTGTGGGATCAGAAGTATATTTGCTGTTATGACTGGGAATAGAACTGTACTCAAGTATATGATTTCTAAAATGAGACTTCCTTCTCATAATCTAGGTAACGAAGAGAGAAGCTACTTAGCAACTACTAATACCCCTTTTGGGGGTTCTACCTTGAACCCCCCTCCCAAAACCCTTCACAGGCAAACACCACCCCCCAAAATAATTCATTCTGAATCACCCTCCTGATGGGTTGTAGAATGTCTATGTGCACACTATTTACAGACAAGTTCTTATTGGGATGTGGCTAACCTCTGTTCTGTCCTTGTCTTCAAATTGAATTCCAATTTCTGGCACTGGCAAATGGGACAAGTTTACGAAAGGAATCAAGGGATGTGAGGAGGAGAGACAGAGAACAAGCCCAAGAGGAGTCTCCTGAAGCAGCACACAACACTAGCATTTGTTCTAGACATTTAATCACAGCCGCGTGACTTTACTCCTGCATCTTCTCAATAGTCTCTTCCTTATATTTGCCCTTTTCCTTTCCGACTTGGCGAGATTTGGCTTTCCGCTCAAGGATCTTTTTGCGGTCTTTGTCCAGCTTTAGCCTTGTGATAACCACCTGCAAAAAGGAGGAAAACACAATATACTTTTAAACCGAAAAGCAGAACAAGATTGTACTAAGCACACACAGCGTCCCAAGAATACAGGAATTAATTTGGTTTCCAGAACCCAGAGCAGTGAATATTGTACCTTATAACCACAGAAAGATTAGTAGGAACAAACAGAAACAGAAAGCAGGATGTGATTTGTTCTGAGAAGAACCGGGTTCAAATTCTGGTGCTGGGGCTTAATTTTCATCTATAAAACGAAAGCAAGACGCAATGAGGAGCATGTTAAGCATGAGCCGTGTGTGCTGCCTCGAGACGGATCACGGAGATCAAGTGTGCAAATGAGCAGTGCAAGACAAGCCCAGGGGGACGTGGAGAAGGTGCTACAGAAGGTCCTTGAGCCCGGTAAAGATCAGAGCACTTTCTCTGCGTGTTTCAGGTTCATCTTTGTGCCCCAGTTTCCCATTTGCTTACACTTTTAGCCAGTGCCAACACCACCGATGGGGACGATTGACCGTCTTTGGAACTGGCCCATTCCAATAGTTAGAACACGAGCACCCGATTAGTTATTTTTGCTTCCCTCAATGGTGGTTTGATTTGAGGACTTAAACTGTGGTCTTAGGTATTCAGATATTCCCCTTAAAAATATGTATGGGTTAAAACAGAGAAAAAAATCCTTTCCAGGTCATTATTAGGAACTCAAAATTTTGGGTTATATATAGTTAAGCTATATCACCTTCCTCTGTTTATTGGTGGCCTGAATGAGAAGTTCCTGTTTATTCTAGTCCCAAAGAAATTCTTAATTTAGGAAAAAAAATCAACCCAAAAGAAAAGGCATTGTAATGTCTGACAGGTAATCATTTAAATAGTTTCTGATGACTCCACATAAAGAACTTTAACAAACTCACTGATATAATTTTATTTATAACATTTCTGGAATGACCCTGTACCCAGCATTGAGAATATTGCCAAGTAAAATTTTCTATTGCTATTTTATGATGATATTATAAGTCTTTAGAACTTTCAAGTAAAATCATCTGTTAAATGAACAGATTCACATGAAATACTATGAAGTGGAAAAGAAGCAGAACGGGGAGTACTGTATACACAATCACAACAATTATATGATATACATGTGACTAGATCATGAAAAAATTAGTTACTTATACCTTGCTATCAATCTATGTCTAAAGGTAATGCTTATTATAAAAATAAATTAAAAACCAATTAAAGTGAGAAGGCAGAGGGGGAAAAAATCCTAAGATATAACCCCAGTGTTCCTAGGGGAGGAACATTTGACATGGCAATTGCAATTAGACTTGTTGGGGGTCAAAAACTGAAGGGTCTGATTAAGACGTTGAGGATTAGCTCTGAGGGGTCCGAGTAAGCTAAAGACAACCCAGGTTTACTTGTGACTTGTCCCAGGCTGAAGGGCTGCTTATCTCAGGATGTGGGCTCCCCATCCCTCTGTGCCTTCTGGATGAGAACAGACCACGCTGACCAAGATAACAATGGGTACACGAGGGGGCTTAGTACCAGAAGTGAAAAGGAGGTGCTGAGAAGTAACATGGCTATGAGGGAGTAAGCAATACTGTCTGCAACATTTTGTTTCTCTACAACATTTTTTTTTCTTTTTTTTCTTTTTTTAATACTTCCAGGGAAATTTATTTTAGAATATTTCATTATAGGGACACAATATTTTTATACTTCAAGAGACAGTGTGACAAAAGCAATTGTCTAATATGGTAACCCTGCTAGAAAAGTAAAGGATAAGTAATTTAGAATATCTATAATTTAAAGATGTCTGTTTTTCACTAAACTGATGATGAAAAAATATAGAACTTATTACTGGAAACAAAAAAAAGTGACAATAAAGCTGAAAATCAAAAGCTGAAAGCAATTGCTTTACAAAGCTACAACATTTTCTCATGGGAAAGCTTTGTCTTCCCTACTGCAAAAGTGTACAAATATCTTAGCCCTCAGATGAATAACCGGATTGTATTGACAAACTTCCTGCCTGGCTCATGCCATCCTTGCACTCTCCCATTTAGTGCAGTGCATCGTTGGCAAGGGCATCATAGACTAACCTTACAACTAGCAAGTTAGCTTATCAATAGACTACTTAATTTTATAACATTTATTACACTATGTGCCAGGCACATCCAGTTTGGTAACATTTATTATACTAGGCACATAGGACTATCTTTACGGTGGTTAGTTTACAAATGAAAATGCTGCAGGGCATAAGTTTGTAGATTTGGCAGGGTGACATGGTCTTAATTAACACTACAGAAACGTATATTGGGTTAGGGCTATATACAGGCATGTTGAGGAACACTAACTTTCCAAAAACTGGCTAGTCTGCAGCATCTCAAAAGGACACTTACTGTTTTCCTCTTGTATAAAATTCTGGCAGCAATAATTAAGAGGAAAGCCTGTAGCACATTTAGCAGAATGGAAGTAAACATAAATCTTGGTGAAGGATTTATGGGAGGCTATGGATAACTGTGAGAAAGGATTAGAAAGTGTAGAGATAGGAAGCCCTCTATTGAAATGGAAGGAGAATTTACATCTTGAATCCACTGAATTGATTACAGGGGAGTAGTAAGGATAAAAATGAAATAATGATGCAAAGGCATATAGTTAAAAATAATAAAATATGCTGTGTGTCCTAACAGAAAAGGTAAAATAATATGAACAAATAATTCTCAAAGGAAGGGCAGCAAACTGTTAAGAACCACACAAAGACTTTTTCAAATCACTAATAATAAAATGAATGCAAATTAAAACTACCCTGAAGTCTCCCTTAAAACCCAGCAAATTGGCAAAGACTACAAAAGACAGGAATAACATTGGAGGAAGGGGAGGATAAGGAAATGCCCATACTAATCCAGATTCCACTGCTGGCACATACCCCAAGGAGGTCATTAATACAAAGAATATAAAAATATGCACAACATCTTTTGTGTTAGTAAAGAACTATAAATAAAGTGGATGTCCAAAGACATTAAGAGTGGCTAAACAAACTATATACAAGATTGTAATGGAATATTACTGTATTATAAACAAACATACATGAATACAGAGAAACAAGGAAAGACATGAAGTGGAAGCAGAGCCAAGAAAGCAATACACAAGATGACTACAACAATGAAATGAAAAGAACCACCTCCACAAAACAACTGAAACTGCTGTGAAAGTATAAAGAACAAGCTTGGTCTCACCAAGAAAAGCCATGAGAAGGCCTTCTTCAGAGGTGTGGGAGTCTATGAAGTGTAACTAGTGTCGGAATTTTTTTGATATGCTGACTGATTTTGATGAAATCAAAGCTTTTTGCGGGCGGCTAGGTGGAGCAGTAAATAGAGCACCCGCCTTGGAGTCAGGAGGATGTGAGTTCAAATCCGGCCTCAGACACTTAACACTATAACTAGCCATGTGACCTTGGGCAAGTCACTTAACTCCAGCTGCCTTCCCCTCCCCCCCCCCAAAAAAGGAAAAAAGAAATATCCCTTCCCCTTTTTTGAAAATGTAAATTCTTTCATTATAAGGGATGATACTCTGGGAAGATAAAGCAGGAGGGATTTTGAAGAAAAATCTAGATAATCTACATACCAAAGATACCAATAACAATCTTCTTTATTTTTTTTACTCTTTGGAGGGGGAAGGTAGGGCAATTGGGGTTGACTTGCCCAAGGTCACATGGCTAGGTGTTTTTGTTTTTGGGGTGTGTGTGTGTGTGTGTGTTAAGTGTCTGAGGTCAGATTTGAAATTAGATCCTCCTGACTCCACGGCTGAATCTTTTTTTTAAAAACTTGTGTGGAGCAAGGCTGAGGCCTTGCATGCTCTTCACATTTTCGCTGGGTGTTAATAACCACAGCTCTCATTTACACAGTGCCTTAAGGTTTACAAAATACTTGCCTTACAATGACCTTATCACTCAAGGCTTGGAGAGAGAGTGATTTGGTGATGGGTCACAAAATTACTAAATATCATAGCTTAAATTCAAACAAAGAGCTCTCCAAAATCAAAAACATGTAAAACACTACCTAAAACTAAAGATTCCCACTTTGAGAAGGATAGAAGTTTGAACCCTACCAAATTCAAGCCTAAGTAGGTGCCACTATATGTGAAGTTTTGATTAATATTAATAGGGAGGTATAAAGGACACGGTGGATTAATGAATTTTATTTTAAATTATTTTCTATGTATCTATTGCCTTCTAAACTTCTGAATAGAATTAGGAACAAAATCCAATAATAAATACATGTACCCAAGAGTGTGTTGGCAGAAGGAGAAAGCAAAGGAGTAACGAATGCTGGAATCAAGAAATCTCAGGATGACAGCAACAGAATAATTAGTATCATTGTAAGTCTATGACTGTAAGTAAATGAACCATGATGTTCAATGATTAATAATATTTATGATAATATATCATTAACCATTAACTTTAATAACAAGGAAGAGACCTTGTGTGTTCCCTCCAGAAGGAAAGAGCGAGTTGATCCTAATGGTTTTATGGCAAGGTTCTAGTAATCTTTTTCCTTTAACATATATTGCTAACGTATGTTACACCCTGGCACCAGAATCAAGTCACAGAAAACCTCAAAGTAGCTGACCTAATCTGAACTTGAAACATCAAAACAATCTCTAAAACTAGACATTTAGCCCCATTTGAATCCCTGATTCTTTGCTTTGTTTCAGCTAGTAGATGTCTCCCAAACCCCCCAAAAGTCCAGCTTCCCCGTAGTCCTAAGGTCTCTGATCTTCCTTAAAAAAGGATGTACCAAGGACAGAATGGTTATTGTGCAAATGACAGCAAAGTCTAACAAGGATGTGTTGGGAATTTAATATTTTATGAAATACCATCCCTATTCAAGCACAGACACATTTTTAACTCCACACTGTGGAACAAGAGGCTCACGTTATCCTGGTGACTGCTACACTCCTTTGTAGATGTTTTCTACTTGTTCAATGTCCCTCATGTCCTCCCCACCCCTCAAAATTTTTTTCATTAATTCTCAAGGCATTCGGGTCCACTATGAGCTTCATCCTGGGATAGCTTCTGTCAGAAAAATTGAAGTGACATCAAAGACTTTCTCAGTTTAACTAATATATAGCAATTATGAACTTCTTTAAATTGTTAAGTATTAAAATGAATGGATATAGACCCCCAAATGACGCTATTTGTTCTAAGAAGACTTTGGGATGTCGTGGAGGAAGTCTATTTAACTTGTGCCTAAATAATTGGATTTGATTATTTAGGAAGAGTTGGTTAGATTTCAATGTAGGCAGAATTTCATGGCCAATGTCTCTGATGGTAAGCAGCATACTATGGTGGGAAAAACTCAGGGTTTAAGAATCAGAGAATCTGGGTTGGACTTCAAGTTCTGTTAGGCCCTAAGCAAGCTGCTTTCTTGTGGTCTCAGTTTCCTCAACTACAAAATTGGGGATAACTTGGGGAGAGAAAAAGGAGAAAATCTAATCCCTTTCAGATCTAAATCTAGGATCCAGTAAATCATGTTTTCTCCTATTTGCAGGCCAATTGAATGACTCTGCTCATTTAATTTTAATGTTAAAAATTATATGATGATGACCCTTGCCACCAACCTGATTTTTATTCTTTGAGACATAGAATTTGTGCTGGATGATGATAAAAGAATAAATGCTAACACAATTCAACTTAATTATTACTTACTCGGGAGCCAACTGACTGCCATGTCACTACACAAGATACCTATAGGCAGGGCCCCATTTTTTGAGGATTCACTCATTTGAAGATACTGCTTATACCTCCATGGACACATTATACTTTTGCCTTTGCCTGATTTGATGCCCCCTTTTAAAACCTTCAGGTTTAAAATCTCTTCCACCCTTTTAATTAATTTTTTTTTGCTTTTTGGAGGGCAATTGGGGCTGAGTGACTTGCCCAAGGTCTCATGGCTAGTTTTTTGTGTTAAGTGTCTGAGGCTGGATTTGAATTCAGGTGCTCCTGACTCCAGGGCTGGTGCCACCTAGCCTCCCTCCTTTTAATTATTTTTAAAAATGTTCAAGTAACAAGTATGTTTTATGTTAATCTGTCTCTCCTACTCCCCACTGAGCAAGTTAAAACAAAAAAACCCCTTACAACACAAATCCCTCAATACATATCTACACAGAACAGGCAAAACAAATTCCCACATTAGCTATGTCTGAAAATACATGCCCTTTTCTGCATTTTAATGTCATCATTTCTCTGTCATGAGGTTGAGTGCTATGTTTCATCTTCATTCTTCTGGACAGGGATTTTATTTATTGTGACTAAGTCATGTCAGACTAATGTGTGACCAAAGCAAGGTAACAAATGTGTGCAGTAAAGTATTCCTTGGAATCCTGAGGTATACATTGGGGGGGGGGGGGAAGAGGAGGGTGCCACCTGCTCTTGGATTGCTGGGTTAACTATAACAACTGACATTTATAAAGCACTTTAAGTGAAAGAGGTAGAATTTGAACACAGCACCTCCTAATTCAAAGTCTAGCATTCTATCCACCATGACAATTCTTGTTTTCCCCCCTCTCCCCAAGCACCAAGGTGCTCTGAAATACTGTACCTTGCTGGGGTGAATGCCCACATGGACAGTTGTACCATTAGCTTTCTCCCGTTGCACACGCTCAATGTAGATCACATATTTCTTCCTGTAAACCTGGACTACCTTGCCAATTTGCTGTCCTTTGTAGTGTCCTCGAACAACCTAAGAGCAAGTTGTGACATAAAAGAAATGAAAAAAGCAAACATATTTGTTCATTCAGAATACTAACATCAGGCACTCACAAAAGCTCAGAAGCAGCTAATTTTAAGACATAGAAAAAATTAACTGCACTACTGACTTTGTTATCCTGAAGGCAAAATGACATTCATGTATATACATCTTCTATCACTTTAACTGGATATCTTGTACCTTAGGAAGAAAATAAATTAATAATATTTCATTTGATTTTCACAGTAACCCTGGGAGCTAAGTGCTGCTCTCCCCATTTTACAGATGAGGAAACTGAGGCAGACAAAGGTTTGGCAACTTGCCCAGGATCACAGCTAGGGAATGCCTAAGGCTGGATTTGAACAGGACCAGCGCTCTATTACTTTGCCACTTTAGCTGCCTCACAGATGTTAAATCATCAAGGAAAAGTGAAGAATATCTCAATTAATTAATCAATTAACATTTATTAAATGCTTACCACATGCCATGCACTGTGCTAATAAGTGCTGGGGTTATAACAAGAGGCAAAAGACAGCCCCTGCTCTTAAAGAGCTTACATTCTAATGGGTAGACAAAATCAACAGAATAAATAGGTAATAATTAACACAAGGAATGCAGTAGAATTAAGAGGGGTTGGGAAAGGTTTTCTGTATTAGGTGAGATTTTTGCTGGGACTTGAAAGGAAGAAACTAGGTTATGAAGGGTTTTGGATGCTAAACAGAACATTTTGTATTTGCTCCTAGAAGCAACAGGGAGCCACTGAAGTTTATTGGGAGAATGGGGGTGGGGGGAGGGAGACTGTGTGTGTGTGTGATGATCAAAACTGTGTTTTAGTCACTTTAATGACTAGATGGAGGTTGGACTAGGCAAACTTACCAGCAGACTATTATAATAATTGAGGCAGGGACGGCTAGGTGGTGCAGTGAATGGAGCACCAGACCTGGAGTTAGGAGGACCTGAGTTCAAATCCGACCTCAGACACTTAACACTTACAAGCCCTGTGACCTTGGGCATGTCACTTAACTCCAATTGCCCTGCCCTCCTCCCTCCAAAAAGCAAAAAAAACAAACAAAAAATAATCAAGGCATAAGGAGATGAGGACCTGAACTAGAGTGATAATAGTGTCAGAGTAGAGAAGGGAGTGTATTTAATAAGTTGCTACAGTGAAACTGACAGGCCTTGGCAACAGCTTGGAAAAGGGGTGGTAAGAGATAGTGAGAAATTCAGAATTACTCCTAGGTTGGAAGTCAGAGGGACAGGGAAGATGGTGTTGCCCTCTACAGTAATACAGAAGGGGGAGAAGGGTTTGGGGGAAAGAGGAGGAGTTGTTTTGAACAAAGGGAGTTTAAGATGTCTACTGGACATCCAGTTTGAGATATGTCTGAAAAAATTAACATTGTATGTCAGCTGAGAGATCAGGGCCAGAAAGGTAGATTTGAGACTTATCACCATAGAGATGGTAATTAAATCCATAGGCACTGATGAGATCATCAAGTCAAACAGTACAGAGAGCGGACCTGGGACAGAACCCTAAGGGGCAACCATGTTTTAGAAGGAATGCTCTAAAAGAGTATCCAGCAAAGGACACAGACACTAGAGAGGAGTTTCAAGAAAAAGAAAGTGAGCAGTGTCAAAGGCTACAGAGAAGCTAAGGAAGATGAAGACTGAGAAGAGGACACTGGCTTGATCACTGGCAACTAAGAGATCATTAGTAACTGGAGAGAGCAGTTTCAGCAGAATGATGAGGTTGGAAATCAGATTGTAAGAGGTTAAGCAGAGTGACAGGGCAGAATTCAGAGAAGCCTTATTATAGAGAGCCTTTTCCAGTTTAGCTACAAAGGGCAAAAGAGATATAGGATGATAGGATTAGAAGGATCAAGTGAGGGGGTTTTCAGGATGGAGGAGACATGGGTGTATTTGTAGGCAGTAGGAAATGGGCCAGTAGAGAAGAGATTGAAGGTAAGTGAAAGAGTAGGGATGACAGAGGAGGCAAGCTGGGGAGTTGGGATGGAATGGGATCACTTGAACAAGTAGAGGGCTCAGTCTTGATAGGAAGTAAGGTCACTTTATCATGTGAGACAGGTGAAGGTGGAGAAGGTACTTGAGTGATAATAGATGACTAAAAGAGGTGAAGAGGGAGTTCATGGTGAATGGCCTTAATTTTTTTCTGTAAGAAGTTCTCAGCTGAGTAGGGAGACCACAGGACGTTTGCATATACTTATTTCCTGAGGATGACACTCTTCTACGAAACATCCTACAAGGTTATCAGTGTCCCAAGTCTCCAAATTATGAAAGACCTGAATTCTTAAAACCAAATGAGGTTCTCAAGCCACAGATAAAATTACTCTTTGTTGCTTCAAAAGAACTAAATATAGCAACTTGGTTGGTTGTAGCTTTTAGGGAATAAGACCTGCCCCAAGGTATATATATCTACCCCTCTTCCTAAAATTTTTTATTTGGTTTTATTATGAATTAAGGTCTAAAAGTTGGAGATTCATTTAGGTAAAAAGCAGCCTCTTTAAAACAAACTCCTACAGGAGCACCAAAAGTGTACAAACATACACTGGTTACTCCAATCCTAAAGTATTCCTCAAATTCTTCTCTCATCCAACTACTGTTCTGATAACTGTCTTCACTGATACTCAGGTGTTCCAGTCTAGCTGCCAAGTTATGTAATCTTAGAGTTGGTGAAAGGCTCAAATGAGATAGCTTATGTATTTTATTATGTAATATTACAAGATATGATGTAAACTGCTAACTTAATATTAGTTATTAGCAATACAGTAGATGCCTACACTTCTTAGTCCCTTGCAATAGGCATTTACACCACTTGCTAAAACTGAAACAGCAAACTAAAAACTGTGTCATGCATGTTATTTTTTTCAAGAGCCAGCTGTTAAACATTTAACAGCACACCACTGTTATGTTCCCAAATCTAATGCCCAGTGTTGACTTTTCTTCTGAGCTAGAGCCCTCCATCTCCAATTGTCTGTAGGACATTTCCAACAGCACATCAACTTCAACATGTTCAAAATCAAGCTCCTTTATCTTTTCCCTTAACGCTGTTCTTCCTTCTGATGTGAGTTTGTCCTATCTATAACCTTGGGGCTATCTTCTCTCTCCTTCACATACATACAATCTGTTACCAGATGCTGATGATTTTATCTCAGCAAAATCTCACTGATCTCAGACCAGTATTTCTTTGGTAGCTTTCTAGTACACTTCCGGTATACTTTATAATTATGTATTACTGTCTTACTTCCTATTTTACTTTAAGCTCCCTGAGGTGAGGGCTTGTATTTCATCTAAACTTATTTCCAACCATGTGCAGTATGTAGAATAGTAAGTTAGCACTTATACAGTGCTTGACAAATATTATCTTATTCTAGCAACCCAGCAAGGTAGGTACTAGCATTTATAAGGAAACCAAGGGGAGTCGCTTTATAGCCAGAGGCTGGATTTGAACTCTGGTCTTCTAAAACCAGCACTTTATCCACTGAAACAACCAGCTGAATAGGGAAAGGAAGTGGGGGCTGCCCAGGAGAGGCGGATAGCTGCTGAAAGGACTGGCCCAGAACCACACAACTGGCAGATGCATGAGGAGTCGCTCACAGACTGGCACGAATCTTTCAAGGCGGTAACTGCTCCTTTCACCCAGACTGTGGAGTGAGGAGGCAGGCAGCACTGGACCGGCCGCGCCCCCATGCCCTGGGCTGACCTCGCCCTGGTTCTCTCCCCTCCCCCCCCAGCACACCACCAGCTCCGGCGGCGCACAGCACCCACCTGGACCTCGTCGTCCTTCCGAATGGGCATGGAGCGGACGTTGTACTTCTGCCTCAGCTCCTTGGACAGCGGAGAGGACATGATTTTCCTCCGTATGTGGGAAGGGGCATTGAAATGCCTCTTGCGGTTCTTGCTCCGGTCAGAGGTCACGAAGGGGTTGAACTTCATTTTGACTACAGGAAAGGCAGCAGAAAATGGACAAGTGAGACTCGGACGGAACCGAACCTAAAAGCCTTTTCTGCTGACTCCCAATTTCAGCAAAACGACCAGGCCACGTCTGTGCTCGGTCCGGTTTTCAGCCCCCGCCGCCCCTCGCCCGGCTCAACCCGCTATGGGCGGCGGGGGGAGGGAGGAGGGAACTAAGCTCGGCCGCTCCACAGGCCCCCGCCCCTCCCTAGAAAAGAAATGTCACCGACACCGAGCGCGGGCATTTCCGCCGTCCCCAGGCCGCGGCCGGCAGTAGCCCCGGGCCCGGCCCCCTGCCGTGGCCATCGCCAGACTGCCCTCAGGTGCCCAGTGAACTCTCGGGCTCCAGAGCCGTAGCCCACCTGCTGCTCGGTCAAAGCAGCAGCTACAGAGGCCGGATGGCGGCGGATCGCACCGGGGAACCCTACAGAAACCTCACCTTCGGAGCCACCGCCGGAGAGAAGAGGCTGAGGACCCACTTCCGCCTTCTGGAAGGCGGAGAAACCAGAGCGGCCTAGGTCTCGCGACATCCGCCGAGATCTCCCCGCGCGCCCCTCCGTCCCCATGGCGACGAGGGAACGCCCTCCTTCCTTTCCAATTCTCCTTCCCTGGACCCAGTAACTTTAATGCGGGTGGCGGTGAGTAACCTCCTCTGTTTAGTTTTTAAAGCCCTGCAAAGCAGGAAACTGGGAAACCATCTTTCACAGCAAGTTTCTCGGATGAAGGTCTCATTTCTCAAATATATGGGGAACTGTGCCAAATTTTTAAAAATAAGACCTATCTTCCAACTGATAAATGATCAAAGAATGTGAACAGGTGGTTTTCAGAAGAAATCCAAGCGACGATTGTGATATGAAAAAAATTCTCTAAATCACTCATGTTCAGAGAAATGCAATTAAAACACCATACTTTTTAGACTGGCTAACATGACAGAAAAGGGAAATGACATTCTGGAGAGGTGGGAAATTAGGGATATTAATGCATTGTTGGTGGAGTTGTTAACTAGTCCAAGCATTCCAGAGAACAATTCTCTGTTCATCCAATACCATTATTGGGTCTGTATCCCAAAGAGATCAAAGAGAAAGGGAAAAGACCTATCTGTACAAAAGTATTTATAGCAACTTTTTTTATGGTGGCAAAGAATTGGATGTGGAGGGGATGCCCATCAGTTGGGCGGTGGCTGAGCAAACTGTGGTATATGATTGTGATGGTAGACTACTGTGCTATAAGAAAGGATGAGAGATTATTTCAGAAAACTTGCAAAGACTTAAGTGAATTGATGCAAAGTGAACTGAGCAGAACCAGGGAACTTTGTAAACAGTAACAGCAATATTGTAATGATAACCAACTGTGAAAGACCTAATAGCTTCACAAATCATCTCTGATCAATACAATGTTACATGATAACTGCAAAAAACTCATGATGAAAAATGCTATCCAACTCCAGAGAGAGAGAGAGAGAGAAAGAGAGAAGAAAAAGAGAGAAAGAGAGAGAGAGAGAGAGAGAGAGAGAGAGAGAGAGAGAGAGAGAGACTTATGAACTCTTAGTGCAAATAGAAGAATATTGTTTTTCACTTTATTTTTCTTGGGTTTTTTTTTTTTTTGGCCATTTAGCTAATACAGAAATATGTTTTGCAGGATTTCACAGGTGTAACAGGTACCATATTGCTTGCCTTCTCAATGGATGTGAGAGGGGCTTCTCTTCAAAAGAGAAATTTGGAACTTAAAATTTTTAAAAGAATGTTAAAAAAAATAAACAAATAGACTATAAAATAGTCCCATACAATTTGTTCCCAATTTATCTTTCCAGCCTCATTGAACCAACCCTCTCCCCTGGAATCCCACCAACTCTGAAATACTCTCTTTCTCCATTTCTTATGGTACAATAATATTCCATTGCCTTCATAAATAGGTTTGTTAACCCATTTCTCAATTAATGGTGATAATCATTTCAGATCATTTGAACCCCAATAGGGGCTAAAGCCTGACCTAATCAATCAACCTGCTTTGCTTTGCTCTAGAAATGGGCTTTCCTTTGTCAGAAACTTCAAAGACCAGGTAAGACTGACAAGGAGCATTCTTCCTGTTTGTGACAGGATGCCTGCAACTAGAATAGTGAGACTTCTCTTATCTTGGTATCACATGTGCATAAGCTATCCTAGGATTGTAATTTCCAACTGACACTACTTTGTCAATTATCTTGTCAATTTGTATTTCCAACTTATTCAACCAAGAAACTTCCTTTCTCATGGTATAGTTAAACATATAAAGAGACCATAAATCTGAGGGACACAAACATTCTGATTTGTGATTATCCTGAAATGTATTTAAAGCTGTTCATTCTTTTATCAGACAGAACTTATGTTTTGGCTCTGGCTCTGTGCAATCACAAATCTGCTGGCTTTAAGGGAATAAACAATATGAATTTCTAATCACCTAGCCTGTTTATTTTCCTTGTTATTATTTCATACATCTTCTCCACCACAAAACCCCTTCCTTATACCTACTTGTTTCCCTTTTGAATTTGATGTATTTCTACACCAAACTTTGTGTTAAACCCTCTTTTGTCTGAGATAAGAGTGAGGTTCATGCTTTTCCACCCCTTTATCTATTTTTCTCACACATTTTAATTATGAGAAATAGCTAGTTCTACCTCTTTGTTCTTCCCGGTTCATTTTTTTTACTGAGTTCAGCACTGAATTGATTTCCATTTTTATATAAAAGTCCAGAGGCATGTCTGATTCTTTCACCCAATCACAAATGTTTTCACCTCACTGGTCAAAGTCCTATAATACACTCAAATACAATCATCATCATCATTATATTTATGTAGCACTTTAAGATTTGCAAAATGAGTTGCAGATGAAGAAACTGAAACTAATAGAGTGATTTGTCCAAGGCCACATAGGTAGTAAGTGTCAAAAGCAAGATTTGAAACTCAAATCTTCCTAAACCCCAATTCTAGGACACTATCCACCAGGTCACCTTTCAGTTTTTAAGGACTTATTCACACCTAGTTTTTATTTGGATTGAATGATTCCATCCAAGCATCTGGGGTCTTCCCTTGCATTAAAGAGGGATGGAGGAAGGTAGGAGTATACCCCCAGAAAACTAAGACAGTCTGGATCAGTAAATCAAGTGCTCCCAAGCTAAAGATACAAATTGATTTGAGGAAGCTGCCTCAGCCAGGAATCAGATTTCAGTCAGGAATCAAAGCAAGAAATACTGTACCACTGTTTTTCCTAATTTTTAACTAGTTTATGTAGTGTAAAATTAATCGTTCTTTAAATGTTTTATAGAATTCACTTATAAATCCATCTGGTTCTAGGTTTTCTTCATTGGTAGTTCATATAGTTAGTTTAATGTCTTTTTCTAAGATAGATTTATTTAAGTACTCTATTTCCTGTTTTGTTAATGAGTAATTTATATTTTTGTAAATAGTCATCCATTTAATTTACATTTTTAGTTTTATTAGCATATAATTGAACAAATTAGTTTCTAATAATATCTTTTATTTTTTCTTCATTTGCTGTCAATTTATCTTTTTAATTTTTGAAGCTGGTAATTTGATTTTCTTCTTTCTTTTTCTTAAAATCAAGTTAATAGTTTGTTTTAAAATTTTTAAACAACACCTACTTTCATTAATTAATTAATTTTGGTTTTCAATTTTATTAATCTCTTCTTTGATTTTCAGTATTATTTTGGTGCTTAATTAGGGATTTTTAATTTATTAGTTTTCTAGGTTGTTTTTTTCCTGGTTAATCTATTTTTTTCTCTCTTTTATTGGTGAAAGTGATTAGGGATCAGAATCAGAGTCAGTAAACATTTATTAAGCATCTAGTATGTGCTAGGCACAGTGCAAGCAATGAAGATACAAAGAAAGGCATAAAGCATTCTCTGCCCAGTATGGGGCATAATGAAGTCCTGAAGCTTAGGGTAGGAAATGATCTGAGGAGCTGTGAGTTTCAAAGTAGGTTTCATCTTGCAAAATGATGAATTTCTGGAGACCATGAAGTCCAGGAAAGCAGCCATATGGGAAGTAAGATATCTGTATTAAGTACAAGAGTACTCAACCAAAGTCCTTCATTTCCCAGGGACCTGCTGCCCAGACTAGTCTGAGAGCTGCAGATCTTTATCATCAGTCAACATGGGATGCCACTAGGGGAAGAGGAAAGTGTCCTTCCCAGGCACAGCCTAGTTGACATCTCAGAAACACCCCCAGCACAAAGCACAAATTTTTCGTAACGATACTATGCACAATTGAGAAATAGGTATACTTCTTTCTGTTACCACTCAACATTATCTAGAGGTCTGGTATATCTAACTTTTCTCAAATTCTATTCAGGTCCTTCATTTTTTTTTTTTTTTGTTAGATGTATCTAGATTCTATAGAGGGGATTAATTGAGATCTTTCACTAATTACAGTTTTACTGTCTATTTTTCCCTAAAAGTTCTTTAACTTTTAAGAATTTTGGTGCTATGACATTTGACACATAGATGTTTGGCATTGATATTAATTCATTTTTTATGGTTCCTTTCAGCAAAACGTAGTTTTCCCCCCTTTATTTCTTTTTTTTTTTAATCACAACTGCTACCACTGCCCCTTTTTTTTCACTTTAGCTGAAGCATAAATAAATTCTTCTCCACAATTTATTAATTATGTGTGTGTTCTTTCTGTTTCAAATGTGTTTCTTGTAGATAACATATTGTTGGGTTCTGGTTTCTAATTCATGCTGATATAATTTGGTGGAACAGCGAACTAGTCCAACTGCTCTGGAGAACAATTTAGAACTATACTGAAATATCCTAAAACTCCACACACTCTTTGACTCAACAGCATTGCTACTAGGTCCATACCCCAAAGAGGTTAAAGAAAAGTACATGTACAAGAGCTCTTCTTGTGGTATCGAAGATAGGGAAACTTAAGGGATTTCCCAATCAACTGGGGAATGACTAGACTAATCATGACATGTGAATGTGATGGAACGTTATGGTGCTGCAAAAAATTATGAAGAGGACTGTTTCAGAAAACCTGGGAAGACCCATATAAACTGGTGCAAAGTGAAGTGAACAGAGCTGAGCCAAGAGAACAATATTCACAGTAACATAAACATTGTAATAATGATCAACTGTGAAAGACTTACTAACTCCGATCAATACATGAGCCACTACAACTCCAAAGGACTAATGATATAAAATGCTATCTACCTCCAGATGAAGAACTGATTAACTCAGTACAGGTTGAAATATATTTCTCTCCTTTATTTTTTCTTCCTTCTTAAAGAACATGACTAATGTGGAAATGTGTTTTGCATGACAATGTATGTATAATGGATATTATATCCCTTGCCTTCTCAATGGATGAAGGAAGAGTGAATGGAGGGAGAGAATTTGGAACTCAAAAAAATTTTTTTTAAGAGTTACATCCAGGGAGCCAAGATGGCGGAGTAGAAACAGCTCCTCCAAGCCTTTCTGCCCCCAGATTCTCCACAAACTATGTAAAAAAGGACTCTGAACAACTTCTGGAGCCCCAGCACCCACAGAACGACACAGAGAAGCTAACCTCCCGCTGAGGACAGCCCAGCAGCCCTGCAGGAAGGACCAGCGCAGCGGTCTGGGAGCCGGCAACAGGCAGAGCGCAGGAGCCGAGCCGAGCCAAGCCTAGGTCCACGTGAGCCGAGGTTTTAGCCCCAGGGCGGCAGGGCCAGCAGCCGGCTGGAGGAACCCCAGAACACCAGGAGCTGTGGAGACTCCAGAATTATCAACATAGACTTGCCTAGGACAAAGTAAGAGGTTAGTGTCCTATGGACTTTGGGACCTGTATTTGGGGAATGCGTCAGCTCCCTCCCCTGGGGGCTAGAAGCCGCTGAGGAGACACGCCACTTTGTAGTTTTCAGAGGCATTTCCGGCTCCCAGCCTACAAATCGTGGGGAGATCCAGCGATCAGTCTTGGGGGGTAATCGCTCTTGCTTTAACCTCCCTGGATCTGGATTGTGATCTAGGGTGGAAGTTGTGGGTGGGTTTACAGCTTGCCAGAAACGGAAGTTGCCCCCCACACGTTCGGGACGAAAATTCCTCTATCTGGCCTTAAAGCCATAGTGTGGCAACAAGCCCAAAAGTCAAGTAATTAAGTGGCAACATGCCAAGGCAAAGGAAACAGAAAATGCAACCCTAGACTCCTATTTTGGGGGCATAGAGCGGGAAAAGGACTGTGAGGTCAGAAGTCCTGCTCCAAAAGCCCCAGGGGAAAACATGAGCTGGTTGCAGGCCATAGAGGACCTTAAGAAGGACTTTAAAAATCAAATAAGAGAAGTGAAGGAAAAATTAGAAAGAGAAATGAGAAGGATGCAGGAAAAGTATGAAATGAGGGTCAACAGCCTGACTGAGGAAAACAACACCTTAAAAAATAGACTAACTCAAATGGCAAAGGAGGCCCAAAAGGGCAATGAGGAGAAGAATGCCTTAAAAAGTCGAATTTGCCAGATGGAAAAAGAATCTCAAAAGTTCACTGAGGAGATTCATTCCTTCAGAGTTAGACTGGAGCAAATGGAAGCTAATGACTTTATGAGAAATCAAGATGCTGTTAAGCAGATCCAAACAAATGAAAGATTAGAAGGCAATGTGAAATATCTCATGGGAAAAACCACTGACCTGGAAAATAGATCCAGGAGAGACAATTTAAAAATTATTGGACTACCTGAAAGCCATGATCAAGGAAAGAACCTAGAAATCACCCTTCAAGAAATTCTCAAGGAAAACTGCCCTGATGTTTTAGATCCAGAGGGCAAAATAGAGGTTGAAAGAATCCACAGATCACCTCCTGAAAAAGATCCCAGAAAACTCCCAGGAATATTATAGCCAGGTTCCAGAATCCCCAGATCAAGGAGAAAATACTACAAGCAGCCAGGAAGAAACAATTTCAATATTGTGGAAACACAATCAGAATAGCCCAGGACCTGGCAGCTTCTACACTGAGGGATCGAAGGGCATGGAATATGATATTCCAGAGGGCAAAAGAACTGGGAATGAACCCAAGGGTCACCTACCCAGCAAAACTGAGTATTTTGTTTCAGGGGAAAATATGGTCATTCAGTGGAATAGAGGACTTTCAAGCATTCTTGAGGAAAAAACCAGAATTGAATAGAAAATTTGACATCCAGACACAAGAAGCAAGAGATGCCTGAGAAGGTAATCAGGGAAAAGAAATCAAAAGGAACTTATCAAAGTTGAACTATTTACATTCCTATATGGAAAAGCAATAACTGTGACTGATGATATCTTTCTCACTATGAAAATAATGGAAGAAGGGGTGTGGTCATATGAATACATATATGAATGTGTGTGTATATGGTTACAGTTATATATGGATAGAGGGCATAGGTTGAATTTGTTGGGAAGGGAGAATACTCAAGGGATGAAATTATGAGGTGAGAGAGGAAAGTGGCAAGAGGAGATGGGGAGAGACAGGGTAGGGTAAACTATCCCATGTAGGGAAGTGGTTGCAAAAGAGGGGGAGAATAAGGAAGGCTAAAAAGGCAAAACCACATTCACATTGAATTTGGTTCAGGGAGAAAATGACATACATACTAAATGGGATATCTCAACCTGCAGCAGGATAGGGGAAGGGGGATGAGAGGAGGGATGATGGATGGGAGGGCATCCTTGGGGTGAGGGGAGGTTGGAAGTACCCACTATAGAAGAGGGACAGGATCATGTAGGGAATGGACCAGGTGGGGGGTGGGATGAGTGGGAGGGAATTATAAGCAGCCTTGTACAATATATCTACTATGATAATGTTTTGCATAGCTAGACATGTACAACATATACTGAATTACTTATATCCCAAGAAGGAATGGGTGACAAGGGAGGAAGGAAATGGATCTGAAATTCAAGGTCGTAACATTAAATGTTTCAAATATATATATAAATACTATTATTAATACTCTTTTGCCTATAATTGGGAGATAAGATGTGCAGGCATTGGGACACAAAGATTCATCTTCCTCTAATGGAAAAGTCAATGGGGGTATGGGAGAAGGTATGGGAGAGAGCAGATTGGAGGAAGCGATATCTTGTGGGACTGCTATTCTGGGAGGTTGGGTAGGGGAATAACGGGGGGAAATGATTGTAACTCAAAATCTGGTGGAAATGAATGATGTAAAACAGAAGTTAATAAAGTATTTGTTTAAAAAAAAAAGAGTTACATCCAGAGGAGGTAAATAACTTTCTCAGGATCATATAGCCAGCTTTGTTTAGTATACATACACACACACACACACACACACACACACACACACTCGAGTGAATATACTACAAATACTAACTTATCACATAGAACATAGCAATCATTCTCCATTACTATTCTAAATTTTGTATATTTAATAACTGTTCTCTTGTATTATTTCTTCGTAATTATAAAAGCTAATCCCTGTTCATTATAAAATGAGATATTTTAAGGGCTGCTACGTATAAAAATAATTACATTTATCCTATTTGACCCAAAAGGCAGAGCCAGAACTAATGGATGGACATTTTGGAGAGAGGAGAAGTTTTTAGCTTTATATAAGCAAAAAGCTTTCTACTGATTAATGTTGCCTAAGAATGGGAATGGGCTGCCTCAGGTAGAACAAGTTATCTTTATTGGAAGTCTTCAGGTGAAGATTATACTATATTATAATAACAAAATCTCCTACTCAAAATAACTAAAAAGGGCATCTGGAGATCAATCTACTTAAGTACACATAAGACTCGTATAGACTGAATTACAAAATGGTCTTTAAAGAAATGATGAACCACAAAGAGCTGGAGGAGTATTCAATGCTCATAGCTAGACCATTCCGATATAATAAAAATGATAATACTGCCAGAGATAATTTGTACTTTTACTGATATAATGATTCAATTATAGAATTTGACAAAATAATAACATTCATTTGAAAAATCTCTGGTATCAAGGGAAATGATAAAAAACAAGTATGAGCAAAGTGCCCTTCCAAACCTCACGCTATGGCAAAATGAAGCAGTCATCAAAACCATCTGGTTAATAAAATGGAAAGGTAGCAGAAGAAGGTGCTCATATACACCAAAATATTTGTAGCTGAACTTTTTGTGATAACAAATAATTGGGGAAAAAGTAGAGGCCCACAAATTGGAAGAGGGCTAAACAAATTGTGGCGTATGAATGTAATGGAATATTATTGCGCTGTAAGAAATGATAAATATGATGAAGACAGAAAGACTTGGAATTGATGTAGAGTGAATTAAGAAGAGCCAAGAAAGCAATATGTATAATGAATACAACAATAGAAATAGAAAAAACAACCACATACACAAAAATCAAAATTGAATTTTGCAAAATTATAAAGAATGGTTCAAAAGAAGAGATTTGAAGAGACTCATCTAACCCCTTTGCAGAGGTGGTAAGTCCACAAGTATTGTACATTACACATATTTTCAAACTTTTTTGATATATTAATTAGTTATTCTGATATTTTTCCTCTTTCTTTTTTTTCTTTAAAAATACAATTTGTTATATGGAATGGGGGGGGCAGGGAGAAAAAGGTAATACTGGGGGAAAACTATGGTAATGTAAAAGACAAAATACATCAATAAAACATAATATGTAAATTTCCTTAAGGATTGCTCTGACTGCATCCTAAAAATTTTAGCATATTGTCTCATTGTTATTTTCTTTGGCAGAATTATCTATTATTTCCATGTTTTGTTTTTTGTTTCACATATTCTTTAGGATTACATTCTTTTAAAAAAATTGTTTTAGGATTACATTCTTTAGGCTACATAAATAATAAAGTCATCTGAATCCTTTCTTTAAATTCCTCATGATTATAAATTTATATAATTTTTTTATCAGTAAATGATACGTTTAATATCTCTGCTTTTCTGCTTTTGTTTACGCTTTTTGAATCCCTAAGCACGATTTTTATAAAACTGTTCAGGCAGCAGGTGGTGCTAATGAACAAGGCGAGCTGAGAGGCCAGCGGGTTCCTTCTGTCTTTTGCAGTTACGGCTGTTTCTTCTTCTTCCTGCTTCAAGAAAGAACAGTTTGAGGGAGTGCCTTCCTTGCAAATCCAGCTTCCCAAGGCCAGGCATTTGCAATCATAAGTATGCTTACCCACAGCTTTGTTCAGTCTCAGCCTGCTACTATTATTTAGAGACAGCTGCATCTCAAACTCATATATACATTTTCCCACTTTTTCCTAACAGCATGAAATTCCTATATCTGCTCCTGCTTTTGTCTCTCTAGAATAAATTTTTTTAATCTCTGTATCTTTAGACCTTATGGAGGAGTGGGTAGTGTTGCTATGTAGTTTATCTGTGTCCACATGGGTCTGTCTGTCTTGATGTGACTCATGGGGAGGTGTGGTTCTGTAGAGCTTTTGCACATACTCCCCCAGCTCACCACTTTGAAGAGAGACTACTTCCTATCAGGCAGAGAGCAGGCAAATGGGATGCCAAGGCTAGCCATTCTGCTCCCTAAGAGAGGAGATACCAAGCTAGAAATATATCTATACACCCTCCTAAATAATGCAAGTCTAGAGGAAATAATTTTTAGGTTAAAGCTGATCTCCTCATCTCTATCCCTTTAACAGCAAAGGTGGGCTCCAACCTACATATCAAAAAGCTTTATTCTTTTCCTATCAAATTCTAGTTCCACACATAGCAAATAAACTAATTTATCCAACCCGATATCAAACAAATCAGAGAAATTACATAGATTAGAAAATAGCAATTTCTTTTGCTGTTCTTCAGTTGTGTCTGACTCTTTTTGACCTCATTTGGGGTTTTCTTGGCAAAGATGCTGGAGTGGTTTGCCATTTCCTTTTCTAGTTCATTTTACAGATGAGGAAACTGAGGCATATAAAGGTAAGTGACTTGCCCAGGCTCACACAGCTTATGTAAGAGTTTGACACCAGACAGATAGAGACAGAGACCAGCAGAAACAGAGACTGACAGAGAGACACACACACACACACACACACACACACACACACACACACACACACACACGAGATTCTAGGAAAGCTAGACTCCCTGTCCTCTCCAATTAAGTGAATTGGACAAACTTATTAGTTCTTTACCTGTTGCTTTTGATTTAGGTCTCATTTACCTATTACAAAACCTGATTAGCCCACAGAAATCACAGAAATGCTCAGGGGGTGTGTTCTACACTTCTGCTGGATCTTCTGATAAGTTCTCATGGCTTAACACTCAACTATTCATTTCTAGGTTGAACTTTTAAGTTCCTTCTTCTTTATGCTTTGCTCATGCCTTACTTTTTCCCATGATTCTTTTTCTTTTTGGGGGGTGAGGGAGGGGATGACCTTTAGAGTCAAAATCAGACCTTCTTGGGGCAGCTGGGTGGCATAGTGTATAGAGCACAGCACCAGCCCTGTAGTCAGGAGAATCCGAGTTCAAATCTGATCTCAGACCTTGGGCAAGTCATTTAACCCCAATTGCCCTGCCCTCCCCCCTCCAAAAGCAAGCAAAAAAAAAAAATCAGACCTTCCAAATTCCTCTACTTCAAAAGTAAGGTGTCATGAAAAGCAACATGTATGTTCCTTTCTATTATTATTTAGTAATTACCAGAAGTCTATATATACTTTTTCTAAAATTCTATTCAGATGTTTAATTTCTTTCTTATAAAATTTTTTTGTTAGATTTGCCTATGTCTGAAAGGAGCACATTCTGGTCCCTAAGTCTTTGCATTTTGCTTTCTCTTTTTCTCTTAGTAAGGGCTCTTAACTCTGTGTGTGCTGTGCGTGTGTGTGTGTGTGTGTGTGTGTGTGTGTGTGTGTGTGTGAGAGAGATGAACCCTTTTGGCAGTTTGATAAAGCTTATGAATGCCTTATCAGAATAATGTTTTTAAATGCATGAAATAAAATATGTACTCTTATAAAGGAAGCCATTTATGTTGAAATAGTTATGTTTTAGCTTATATAACTTTATATGGTTTATATAGTATTTTTCATTAAGTACTTAGAAGCTGTACCATTTGTTTCATATATATTGTTTATGATTTTGTTTTTTATGTTATCAGTAAGAATAATGTAGTTTCCCTGATTACCTCTTTTAATCAAGCCTATTTTTATTATTGTCTTGTCTTATTTGTTGTCCCTGATTGTTATCCCTGCTTTTTTGAATTTGATTAAACCATATATTCTGCTTCAGTCTCTGATTTTAACACTGTGTGAATCTTTATGCTTTAAGTGTGTTTTTTTGTAAACAACATATGGTTGGATTCTGCTTTCTAATCATTCTGCTATCCTCCATTTTATGGATGGGTTCATCACATTTGTATTCATGCTTGTAATTGTTCATTATTTTTTCTTCCATCATAGCCCATTATAATTTTCCTTTTTTAAATTTCTTCCTTTCTTTCAAACAAAAAGTAGATGAGAAAAAGATAGGGGATATGATACTTTTCTGCCCTTTTTTTCCTTCACCCAGTCTAGACCTAGATAATTGATTCTTTACTTTCAAATTAAATATCATAATACCTTCCAAAATATTTTTCTTTGACATGGAAATCAGAGTCTCCTGAGTCTTTGATCTTATGAACACTTCTGGAGTAGGGAACTTAGAGCTTTAAACTCAGAAGATAATTTCAGAACTTTAAGAGTTCAGATTTATGGATAAATTCATTATGAATACAAATATTCATAGGCTAAATGGGATAAGATTCATCAGAGAAAGGGAGGAGGTAAGGACAAAATGGTAATATGTCGGATGTTAATGCAGGACGTGGAAGAAGGGTCTTAGAAAAGAGAGAGGAGAAAAATGTCAAGAGGAGAGGAGAGAAAACAAGTTAGACAAAGCAGATTCCTGCCATCATTAGTGGTCCCATTTGTCCCTAATCTTTCCCTTCCCTGCTTATAGGCACCCAAGATTCTAGGAGTACTCCAATATGTGACTACTGTTTAAAATACAGAGGACAATAGAAGTGGAGTTTAGAGTAATAACCTAAAAGAAAGAAGACCAAAAAAAACCTAGAGGAATTTAACTGCACTAAGACTCTTATTTCCCCATCTATTTTTCTACTGCTGTTCAGTCTTGTATTTAAACACAAGACACAGCCCAGACCAGGCAAACCAGTTTCACCTCATCTCATCCAGGAGCTCATCCTCTGAAACCACAAAGAAAATGCAGCTTGGCAGCACCAGAATGTTAATAGGGCCTGTCACCTCCTAGGGCAACAAACAACCCTATAAATGTAAGACTTCCAGGTTGTGAGGGGTAACAAAACACTTAAACTCATTGCTTCACAGTGCAAAACTTCAGCTTTCCACTGGAAGATAAATATTTATTTTAAAAACAAAAATAAACTTTGACATTCTGTCATGGGAAAAATGCAAGCCAATGCTGAAACATGCCAAGCTATGAGTCTTAAATGATGGAAAACTCCTCAGAATCTGAAAAGACAATGAGGACAGAATATCTGTAGTTCAGGTCAATGGGAATTGAGATTGCACACACTTTTTATTTTATTTTTTTTTTTTGGAAGGGGGAAGGCAAAGCAATTGGGGTTAAGTGACTTGCCCAAGGTCATTTAGCTAGTAAATGTGTCAAATGTCTGAGGGCAGATTTGAACTCAGGTCCTCTTGACTCAAGGGCCAGTGCTCTATTCATTGTGCCAACTAGCTGCCCCTAGCTTCCCACACTCTTACTAGACATTTGGTAGGGTGTCACGTACTGAACCTGACTCAGGCCAGGCCTATAGTAGTTTAGGTCAGATAGTCAGTAAGGCACTATAGTACTTGTTGGAGATACAAAGAAAGGTAAAAGACAGTCCTTGCCTCAGAGTCTAATGGGAAGTGTAAGTAAGGCAGGGGCGGGGGGGAGACAAATTGTAAATAACTAAGTACAAACAAGCTATATACACAGGATAAATTGGAAATAATCAACAGAAGGAAGGCACTATAATTAAGATGGAACAAGAAAAGCTTCCTGTAGAAGGTGGGATTTTAGCCAGGACTTGAATGAATCGAGGGAAGTCAGGAGGCATAGATGGGGAGGGAGGCAGTTCAGACATGAAAATGTCTGAGTTAGGAGAGCTCGTACCTTGTTTGAGGAGCAATAGGAAAGTCAGTGTCACTGAATCGATGAGTGTTTGGTGAGAGGGGAGATATAAGATGACTGGAAAGCTTGGGGGGAGGGCTCTGAATACCAAACAAGCTTTTACATTTGTTCTGAGAGGCGATAAGGAGTGCTTTTAGCAGGATTGCTTTGACAGCTGAGTGCAAAATGTGCTGATGTGACAGGACAACCAATTGCAGTGGCCCAGTTGTGAGGTGATGAGGGCCTGCACTGGGGTAGTGTTGGTGTCAGAGAAAAGAAGGCAATGTGTGCAAAAGACGTGACAGAGGTAAAGTGGAAAAGCCTCGGCAACAGATTGGACCTGGGGGGTGGTGAGAGAGACGGAGTGGCCAAGGATGACACCCAAGCTTCAAGCCTGGGTGACTGGGAGGATGGGAGTGCCCTCCACCATGATAAGGAAGTTAGGTGGAAGGGAGGGTTTTGTTGTTAAGTCCTTCAGTTGTGTTCACCTCTTGGGGACCCAGTGGGCCATAGCGTGCTTGGCCCTTCTGTCTCTACCTCTATCATGGCCTCTTGAAGCCTATCCAAGTTTATGTTTGTTATTTCCGTGCCACTATCCACCCATCTCATCCTTCTCTGTCTGTTGCCTTCAGTCTTTCCCGGCATCAAGGGTTTTCCAACGAGTGCTGTCTTCACATTATATGGTCAAAATATTTAAGCTTCAGCTTCAGCTTCCAGTGAATAGCTTGAATTAATTTAAGGATTGACTTACTTGCTGCCAAAGAGACTCTCAAAAGTCTTCTCCAGCAACACAATTTGAAAGTGTGATTCTGTGGGGCTCAGCTTTCCTTATAGTCTGACTCTCACAGCCATACACTGCTACTGGAAAAACCATACCTTTGACTATATGTACCTTTGTCAGCAAGGTGATGTCTCTGTTTTAAGGGAGGTCTGGGAGGGAGAAATAATGAGTTCAGTTTTGAATATGATTTGAATATGGACATCTAGTTCAAGATGTTCAGTAGGCATTTGGAGTTGTTAGACAGGAGGTCAGCAGAGAAGTAGATCTGAGAATCATCAGTTTATAATTGAATCCATAGAAGCTGATGTGATAACCAAAGGAAATGTATAGAGGGAGAAGAAAAGGAGACCAGAGAGAGCCTTGTGTAACACCCACAGCTTGTAGTCATGACCTGAAGATAGTGCAAAGGAGACTGAGGAGGAATGATAAAAAGACAACTGGGAGAGAGTGTCATGAAACCTAGAGAGGAGAAAGTGTCAAGCCAAAGAGGACAATTGAAGTGTCAAAGGCTATTTACAGGAGTTGAGAAGGATGAAGATCGAGAAAAGGCTATTAGATTTGGAAAATAAGCGATTATTGGTAACTTTAGAGGGTGCAGTTTCAGTTGAATGATGAGGTCAGAAGTCAGACTGTAAAGAGCTGAGTGAAAGGAGAAGAAATGGAGGCATCTATCTTAGATGGCCTTTTAAAGGAGTTTAGCTATAGAAAGGAGAAGAAATATGGTTGTTGTTCAGTTATCCAACTCTTTGTGAACCCAATGAGGTTAAGTGACTTGCCCAGAGAAACACAGATGTAAGTGTCTGAGGTCAGATTTTAATTCAGTTCTTCTTGACTCCAGGCCTAGTGTTTTATACATTGAGCCATCTAGCTGCCTCCACTCAGGGAGAGAGTGAGGAAGGTTGGAGTGGGGAGAAAGGAAGGAAAGGAAAGGAAAGGAAAAGAAAGGAAGGGAAGGAAGGAGGGAAAGGAAGGAAAGAAAATGGAAGGGAAGAGGAGAGAAAAGAAGGGGAGGGAAGGGAAGAGAAGAGAGGGAAAGGGAAGAGAAGGGAAGGCAATGTGTAGAGAAAACTCAGGCTGAGTAAGAAGAAAACTATGAAGAGAATTGTGTGAATAAATTAACTCCTTGAGCCTACACTTCCCCTCCCTTTCTCCTCCCAATGACCCAACCATTCATTAGAGACAGCACCAGCCAAACCAGTTTCTAGGCTGTTTTGTAGTCTGGGGACTATATAGAGCCACCACATTATAACTCATCTAAATCCTACTAACTCTACTACTAGGGCTGGATTCCTTTTCTGAGTACTACCCCTGGTTAAGATGTACAAGTTTTCACCTTTGGTTTCCAGTTGCTTTAGACATCCTGGAAAAAAGGCCTGGTTGGGTCTCACTAAAATTGTAACTCTGCCAATAAAGAGATGTTTATTGAGGCTTATAAATTGGCCTCTTAAAGTTAAAAAAATAATCTTCACCCAAATTGGTGTTTACTTACAACCTAGGTAAGCCAGGAGCTAAACCCTCCCTATAATAAAAGATGTATAATAAACAGGATGCAAAGTTTAACTACTTTGATGGGGACAGGAAGAGTCTATGCTTCAAGCCTATTTCCTGAATATGCCTGATGTGGTTTCCTCTTTAGGAACCCTACTGGGGCAGGCCTAACTCATGTCAGTCCTGTGATTCGGGCTCAAGATTAGACTGCAAGGAGGCACTGATGGGCCATCAAACGTAATAAAAACAACTTTACTGGTGACAGAGGATTAAAAGGCTATCAATTCAGATAAAGCAGCTACATGCCTGTGCCTCTACATTCACCACAGAAACTGGTCATGCCATGTGGAAGTTTTGCTAAACCCTCCAACACCAATTCCCCAAAACTTTAGGGTAGCAAGGAAACCAAATCTGAAAACAACTTCCCCAACCCCTTAAAAGGGAAACTAGACCACCCTACATTAAACAGATCCCATCTCCTGCTGATGAGGTCCCAGATTTTTTTCCCTAGGGTTTCTTCTATCCCTGAAATAGTTTTAATGCAATCCTATCATAATCTTGATCTTGCCATTACCCACAAATGCACCACTTCTATGTTTATAAACCTCGAAATTCCCTTATCTGATCACATTCTATTACATTACTCACCTCCTGAGTTGCTGAGAAATCTTGGATCAGGGAATTACTCTCCCACCAAGGGAGAGAAACTCATTGCCAGACATATAGGGGAAGGAGAGGTGAATCAGGATCTCTTTAGGACTATGTGTGGAGGGTATAATTAGAGTTCTATTATAGACAATGTGAGGGGCCAAGGCCCTTTTAAACTCTATGTATGCTTGTAATACTAAGCATGTATGCTTAGCCAGAGAGCTCTCTTGGTTAAGTCAAAGGGCTTTCTATCCCACCAAGGGCAGTGCCTGTGTATATGATCCTTTTCTTTAACTCTGAGATGTTCCATGACCAGTTCAGCTCAATAGGTCAGCCGTTGCCCAGTTTCCTCATTCACATGTAGCTCCACCCCTAGGTGGTCTTGGCAGCTGTTTCACAGAGTTGTTGTGAGTTTCATATAAGAGAATAGATGTAAATTGCTTTACATATCTCAGAATGCTGTATAAATGTAGCTATTATTAATTGTAAGAGTTTTGTGGGAGGAGGTTAAGATTAGTCTTCTCTGAGGGACCCTAAAAGAAGGAAGAAGTGGAGGGAATGAAGGAAGTGAGGCAGACAAGGGAGGTATGGCTTTGAATGGTGAACAAGTAGCTGGTATCCCAACATGTACCTTGATTTCCAGAACTTGCACGCCCCTCTGCCCAAGGGACTTCTAAGAGTGGATTGATTAATCTGAGGTTTCATCTCATTTCAGGTTCACAGAGTCTTCTTTTCTCTTGTGTATTCTATTACCTAAACTAATCAGGGGGCGGTTAGGTGGTATAGTGGAGACAGGAAGACCTGAGTTCAAATCTGGCCTCAGACACTTGTCAGTCATATGATCCTTGGCAAATCATTTAACCTTGTAGTTCTTCATCTATAAAAGATTATAGTTATCTTTACCAAGAAAACCCTAAAAGGCTCTTGAAGAGTTGACGTGATTGAACAAGTTAATCAGAATGACTTCTCTGATTAGCTTTACTGCTTGCTTTGATAAATATGTTTGCTTATCCTCTGTGATTGTCTTTTGTATAAGTTAGGTGGTACAGATAGAGCGCTGCAGCTTGAAATTAGGAAGACACAGTCTCAAATCTTGCCTCAGGCTGTGTGACCTTGGGCAGGTCACTAACCTTCTATTAGCATCAGTTTTTTCATCTGTAAGATGGGGATAATAATAGCACCTATTTCACAAGGTTGTTGTGAAGTTTAAATGTGAGGATAGATGTAAATTGCATTACAAATCTTATAATGTTATATAAATGTTAGCTAATATTATTAGTCGTAAGAGTTTTGTGGCAGGGAAGTTAACATGGTTAAGATTAAGCCAACTGTAACCTTCCAGGTCAGGGATGGAATTTATTTCTCTCCCGCTGCCCTTCAACAATTAGAGAATGTGACTTTTATCATCAATCCCCCCAAAGAATTATACCTCTAGATTTATAAAGAGCTGGTGATATAAATAGATAGAATTCCAAGCCCAATACTCTTTGTGAAGATAGGAGAGAAGGAATGATAGCCCAGCTGAGGCTGTCCTCCTGTTTCCCACAAAGATGGAACCCCAGTCTCCCTGAAATATGGAGTGAGGCATTCTAGACTTATCTAGATGTCCATGCTAACTAAGCATGGACTGCCCCATCCTTTATAATACAGTTCACAAATGTTCTGTGTAAAGTGGGAAAAAGAACTTACCAGATTGTTGTGAGAATCAAACAAGCTATTATTTATAAATCACTTTATAAACTTTAAAGTATTACATACATGGTAATAATAATAATTATTATTTATTTATTTATTTATTAGCTTCTAGTCAGCAGAGCATGGTAGTGAGACCTCAGTTCTTGGATCTACCACAGACAGTATTAAACTCCTTGGATCAGCTCCTTCATTTTTCGGAGTTTGATCAGCTGTACATATTTTCTTCAGCTTCTTATTTTGTGTAATAACAACTTCAACCAGCTCTAGGAAGTATGGAATGATTATCTGGGTAGATTTGGGAAAAACATCTCTGGGTCCTCTAACCCTGACCCATTTCCCTCTAGCTGAAGCCTTTTTTTTTTTGGCAAGACAGAACTTCCTTTGCGTCAGTGAGTCTTTTCTGTGGCCTCATGCCAGATCAGTGAGCAATAGAACCTTCCCTGAAAGGAAAGAGAAGGGCTCAGGATCCTACAAGGAGAGGGAAGAAGTGGCCTCAACACTCTCTGCTTTCCCTTGGGCTCTGTTCTGCCTGAAAAGGAAAGGAAGGAAAGATCTTATCCAGAAATCCCTCCTTTATTGGAGGAAGGAGTGGTTCTGGCTTACTAAGATGTTTCTGTAAGTGCTATTCCTTCTTTGGGGCCTCATGGTACAGGGGAAGGTTATCAGAGTCCCAAGTACTGGGGCTGTCTGTGAATTAGGTATCCTCTGTTCCTTAGTCATTTAGGTAGGAATCCTTTCTCTTTATGAGCATTGCTCTGAAGTGGGACTTGAGGGAAAAGGGATGGTATTAACTCACTTTGGCTCAAGTTCGTTCTTCCCAGTAGGCAGATGGGGTTGTTACTCCCTCTGATATACTGCCCTTTCAGGATCAATCCTTCAAGTCCCAGTTCCAGCCCCCAGAATTTCCATCTCCAAACTGGACTTTGAGCCTGAGTAACAAGACGATGCATTTGTCTTGCCCTTAACTTCCCTTGCCCTGACTCTCTCCTGGGCTGGCTGGTAGGGAAAAAAACCACCACTTTTCCCAATCCCATAGCAGAATTATACTAGGATTCCCCCCATTCTCTCCCTAGGTCATTTAACCCTGCCTGAGAACTCCAAGTGGCTTGGCTAGATGGAATCAGCATTGTGTTTAGGTTCAGGGTCCTTCAAGACTTCTGTCCTTTCCCTTTGAAGACTGAAAATGTCCATGATCATGTGAGGCTGAGCTTTCTGTGTTCCTGTCTGGCTCAGAAGCTTCTCAGCTTTTAGGGCTGTTCTTTAATGGGACGTTATACAGATGCATCCCCAGAAAAAGTCATGCCTCCTTCCTCACCAGTAGGACCCAGGGCAGGATAGTGGCTACCACAGCCACTATTGTAATGAGAGTTATTAGCACCATTACTCGAGAACGGCAGCAGCGTGAACAAAAAGAGCTTCGTGTTGGGGATGCTTCTGAGAGGTCAGCTAGACTCTGCCTAGGCAGGACACTGTCCTCCTCCCCTAGCGGCATCCCATGTCGACTGATGATAAAGATCTGGGGCTCTCGGACTAGGCTGGGTATCAGGTCCCTGGGAAATGAAGGGCTTTGGGTGAGTACCCTTGTCTGGCCCTGAGAAGGAACCCAGAGAGGATGGGGAATGGTTAGAGGGTTTGTGTGTCCCAAGGCATCCAGAGAGGGCAGGTTATCCAGGCCCACAGGGACTGCCAAGGTCTGGGGACTCTTCTCTGATGATGACAAAGAGGGCCAGCGGGAACTCTTTTTACTGAGGAAGGTGACATAGCGGCAGATAGGACAGATGATGGTCCTTTGGATCTGCCCATCCACTCTGCATGAAAGCAGGTACTTAACGAGGCAGTCATGGCAGAAGACATGGCCACAGCTCAGTGTCCGGCTGGCTCCCTCTAAGTCCCGAAACTTCTCATAGCACACAGGACACTCGCTGCCCACACTGTCCTTGCTCTCTCCTTCTGACATGGCAGCTCCAGCAATATACAAGCTTCCGCTAAGGGAGAGAAGGACAGAAAGTATAAACTGTACTCTTATCTTATTCCCCCCTACCAAAGCAATGTAAAGAAAATATAAAGGAAGGACACTGATCTTATAGTCAGAGGAACTAGGTTTGAAACCCACTCAGCTTACTGTGTGACCTTGGACAAGGTCTCTTCACCTTTTAGGATTCTGGCATCATCATCTGCAAAGTGGAGGGAAGAAGAGGTGCTGTCTAATTCTAAAACTGCATGATCCTCTTCCTCTGTTTTTCCTCTTCTTGCCCTTCCCAAGTAATCTATGACACAGGATCCCCCAAGCCCTCAGGACTCTCACAGTCTTTATCTATCTATCTATCTATCTATCTATCTATCTATCTATCTATCTATCTAAATATATATATATTTACATATATATATATATTTAGACATATATGTATGTATATATGTATATATATTTTTATCTATATATCCATTCATCTCTCTATCTATCCACACACACATATATACACATACATATTACACCCACACACAGACACAAACATACACATTTATTATCTAACCCCGTATCTGACTCTATGACCCCACTTGGGGTTTTCCTGGCAAAGATAGTATAGTGGTTTGCCTTCTCTAGATCATTTTACAGGTGAGATACTGAGGCAAAAAGGGTTAAGGGACTTGCCCAGAGTCACACAGCTAGTTAAGTGTCTAAGGCCAGATTTGAACTCAGGAAGATGAATCTTCCTGACTCCAAGTTGAGCACTCTATCCACTGTGTCACTTGGCTGCTTTAAAAAAAAAAATCATCTATTCAAATGACCCAAATCACTATATCTCACCTATTTTCTTTCTTGAGCTGGTGACATCAATTGCCACTTGGCCATCCCTATCTAAATTTTAAAATTCTAATCACCTCCTTCCTATTCTGAAGAGCCTTTTAAGTGGTCTCCTGGCTTCTGGTCTTTCCCATCAATCATTCACAAAGCTGCCAAAATAATATTTCTAAAATCAGTTTGACTATGTCACTTCCCTACTCAAAACCCATTAATGGTTTCCTAATGCCTCTTATGACAAAAATATAAGCTCCTGTGTCTACTCATGGGGGCTGATCACTAATATATGATTTTATCCCTTTGGCTTGTTACCTCTTCATGGAGTTAATCCTAGAAAATCTCCTACTGTAGAAGGGAAACAGGGAACTAGGAAAGATCTTTACAGGAAATTTCTCTGATAAAGGTCTCATATTAAAGATGAATCAGATACTGATTCAGATTTATAGGACTAAGAGCCACTCCCCAGACAATAAATCGTCAAAAAATATGAACACGCAGTCTTTAGCAGAAATCTAAACTATCGTATGCTCCAAATCACTATTAATTACTAGAGAAATGAAAATTAAGGCAACTCTGAGGTTATTTCACCCCTATCAGATTGGCAAAGATGATAAAAGAGGAAAATGAAAAATATTGGAGGGGTTCAGAGAAAATAGGCACACTGATATATTTTAGGTGGTGCTGTGAATTGGGACAATCATCTTTGAGAGAAATTTAGAACTTTTACCCAAAAAGTTACTTAAAGAGCACATTCTCAGCAATATACTACTACTACTAGGCCTATACTCCAAAAACATCCAAGAAAAAAAAATATTTATAGCAACTCTTTTTGTAGTAGCCACAAACTAAAAATCAAGGGGGTGCCCACCTATTGGGGAATGGCTAAACAGATGATGATATGTGAATGGAATGGAATATAATTGTGCAAAAGTAATGATGAAATAGTTTCAGAGGAAATGACCTGATGTAGAGTGAAGTGAGCAGAACTAGGAAAAAAGTTTATATAATAACAAAATACTATAAAGGAGAATGACTTTGAACTTTTAGAACTTTTAGAACTCTGATCAATGATAGACCACTAGTCCAGAGGACTGATGATGAAACATGACACACACCTCCTGCTAGGGAACTGATGAACTTAAAATGCAGAAAAAGACATACCTTTTTGGACCTGGCCTATGTGGGAATTTATTTTGTTGGATTATGTATATGTGTTAATAGAGTTTTCTTTTTCTTTTGTATTGGTTAATTCAGGGGTGGGCTTGGGAGAATAGTGAGAAGAAGGGATGCTAAATGCTTGCAAAAATAAAAAGTCACAAGTGAAGAACCGACAATCTCCTAATATACCCCATGGTATTACTTATGTTCTGAGTTTATTTCTCCAAATGTGTGCAAAATGGGTCTCTAGTTCTTGTATATGCACTCATAAGATCAAATGCAAAAATCATCACTACCATTAGACAAAAAGGCAACTAAGAAAATATCAATAATTATTGACCCATGTGCCTACTTTCCTATCTTTAGAAAATCTTTATAAGAATGATATATATACATACATATTGTTATCTTTTAAGAGGATATGTAAATGGCAAGAAGAAGATCCTGCTAATATTCTCTAAATGATAAAATTTTTACAGTTATACAATTGACTAAAGGATACAGGGAATATAAAATCCCACTTGTTCTTATTGTTTATTGACTATTTTAAAAAGTAACTGATTCAATAAATCAAAATGCCACCTTGAAGTTTCTTCAATAAGGTGATTTCTAGGCATATTTTAAAATTCATAATTAAAATACAGAATTCCATAAAAACATAAAATAAAGGAGACATTTTGCTTGATGACCTGATTGTTAATGTCCAATGAAACATAAAACAAGGAGATGTATACCCACAGACCATCACGGAGGAGATCTAGCACAAAGTCCACCCTAAAGAACAGGCAGAGCTAAGACCAAGAGCCCCAGGAATAGCAGTCCCCCCCAGACCACTAATCCTTCATTCTACCTGGCCTCCTTAGCCGTAATGGAGGGGAGCAACCCCTATGGAGCAAGTCTGCCATTGCCAATACCAACTGCTATCTGACTGTTACCATCAGTCAGGTAAACCCAAGAACTTCAGGAATAGAGATGTCCCATCCCCCAGACCACACACTGGCTGTGACCCTACAACTCTTGAGGAGTTGCAACCTGGCAACACTGTAGTAGAGACTGGGAGAACGGTCCCTAGTACTTTGAATGGATCCCCAGTGGAGGATTTCTGAGAGAACATGGACATATGCATATGTAAACCCTGTCCCCAAATCCATTGACATGGGACTCTCTCCTTGTCTGTAGAGAGGAAAGCTCTGCCCTACTTGAGAGGCAGGGTGGAGTTGGTGAGTCGGTGAGAGCTTCAGTTTTCTTTGGGTCTCCTTTGAAGAGTAAGAAAAGAATCTGGAAGACATGACAGTCTCTATCCCGCCCCTGTCCCCACTTTGGAGAATTTCCCTCCGGGCAAGATTTAGGACTTTCTTAGTTGAGCCAAGTTATCTCATTCCTTCACTCTGAATTGTTTGGTATATGTTCTCCTATATTTACCTTCACTGATTTCTGTTTTGCTATGAATTAGATAAATGGGTTTCTTTGCTATTTACAATATATGTTCATTGTGGAACTGTTATTTGGGGTTTTTTTTGTTTTTTGTTTTTTTGGAGGGCAATTGGGGTTAACACAGGTTACACAGCTAGGTTTTTTTTTATTTGTGTGTGTTGAGTGTCTGAGGCCGGATCCGAACTCAGGTCCTTCTGACTCCAGGGCCAGCGCTCTACTCACTGCGCCACCTAGCCGCCCCTGTGGAACTGTTATTTGGTGGAAAAGGAATCAAGTCTTGGATATAGACCTTGGAGTCCTGTCTCCCCGCCCAATGACATAAGGATACAAAGTTAGATTGAATTTGATCATATTCCCTAGACAAATAACATTTAGTGGAGCAGGCAGATATAATTCTAGCTCTGTATCCCTTCTCTTTGAGGAGAACATAGTGGTGGCCTCTGGCCCCAACTTCTTGCTTCCCCTGATGACAGGAGTGAGTCTTCCTTTGCAAAGGATGCAGGAACTCATGTGAAGGGGCTTATCTGGGCTCTGGAGGGTTAATTTCCAATCTACTCTCAAGTGCCCAAACTCTTTTTGGGAGCACCACATATCTGTGGTGATCATTTATTTAATTTTGTATTGTCAGTATTATAGGGAATCGTGGGGAGAAATTGATTTTCATCTGAAGGTGAAGGGTTGATTTCCAATTGATCCCAAGTTCAAAATTCATTTTGGGAGAGCCTTACACATTTCAGAAGATCGTCTAGGTCTAGACCTCTCTGAAGAAAGCCAGTTAAAAAAAGTTTTATCTTTTTATTGATATTGTTAGCTATTTATTTTCTTAATTACCTTGGGTTTGGACAGACTTTTTTTGGGGGATCTGTAAATACATTCATATTAGACATTATTCCAATTACAAAGGCGTATTGTACTAGGTGGGATGGAAAATGATAAAGAAGAAATAAAACCGAACAATGAAAAGAAAAAGATCAATTAGTTTGCTTCCATCAGGATTCAGGCTTAGTTCTTTCTAGTTATGTCTCTGGATGTCACATTTCTCTCTTTCTTGAGTTTTTCAGGATTGACTTATATCACTGCATTGCTGAAAAGAGTCCAGTCTGTCATAGTTGGTCATCACACATATGATGTGTCTGTGATTGTATACAAATTTCTTCTGATTCTACTCTTCTCACTCACCATCAGCTTGTATAAGCCTCTCCAGGTAAATATGAAATCTGTCTCCTCCTCATTTCTTATAGCACAATAATAATCCATTACATTCATATACCACAACTTGTTTAGCCATTCCCCAATTGATGGGCACCCTTTTAGTTTCCAATTCTTTGCAACCACAAAAAGGGCTGCTATAAATATTTTTGTACGTATGGGTCTTCCTCCCACTTCTATGATCTCTTTGGGATATAACCCTAGAAGTGGTATTGCTGGGTCAAAGGGTATGAAATTATTTATAATCCTTTGGGCATAATTCCAGATTGCTCTCCAGAATGGTTGGATAAGTTCACAACTCCACCAGCAATGCATTAGTGTTCCAATTTGCCCACATCCTCTCCAGCATTTGTCATTTTCTTGTTTTGTCATCTTAGCCAATCTGACTGGAGAGATGTGTTGGACAGACTTCTACAAGCACCAAGGTAGACTTGAGCCTAAAGAAATTTCACAAATTTTTTTTTTTGCTTATTAATTTGGTACACCTGTGTTTACGGGAGATGAATGTAATCTCTTCAGCTAGGAGAGGTCTCACAAAAAGCTGTTAACATTGTGAGTATCTGAGAAGTATGTGTGTGTGTGGGGGGGGGGACCTTTTTAGACCACTGTTTAGTGTCTAGCACTGGAGGAGGCAAACAAAAAGAGGGTGACAGCTGAAGCTTCCTCAAGTTGCCAAAGTGCTACCCAGAATTGGGGATGTCAATCAATATGCCTGAAAACACCCCACTTTGATTTGCTGGAACAAAAATATTTAAGAGGGGGAAGAAGTTGATTGGGGGAAGTCCCTGGTCAGTGTGATTCATTCCCCAACTTGTTGAAATTACAGAGCTTCAGCTTTGTTTTAAAAACATCTGACGGGCACTTCCCTGTGGAGTGTATATGTACTCAGGGATCTCCACATGATTGATTGAGAATCAGAGGGACAGACTCTTATCAACAGGGCCACCTCTCTATATGGTCTATAAAAGTGAGTTAAAACACCCCCTTGATTGTTTTCTTGCTCTTTTCAGGGCTCCCTGGTCGTCTTTTTCCTTGCACTTACTTCTACAATTTTAGCGAAGGGTAAGGTAAGAATTTCTCCTTCCCTCTTCTCAGAGACAACACACAGCAGATGTACTTGAACAGCAAGGTCCCAGGGACCTTGAGAGGGGAGTCCTTGGACTTCAAGTTCCTGTCTCCATATACCTTTGTTTCCCTTTCTGAGCACAAGCTGGAGGCTAGAGAGCTGACTTCACAACCCAAAATAGTAGAGGATGGGGTTGCAGGAAAGGGATGGGGTTAAGAGATTTACTATAGAAGTACATGACAAATGCAGACAGGTGAATACCCGATAAGCATAAGACAGTGCTCATGAACCCTAAATTCCTATGTGGAGGAAGGGGGATTTTATTTTTAAGTCTCTAGGCAGCATGATCCCAGGATTTAACTTCTAACCTGAGAAGGGAGATTTCTTGGGCAGTGCCAGCCTTGGTTCTAGTATTTTCAAGTTCAAGCATTCTCAAGTTAAGGTCATTGACCAAAGGGGGGAGATTTTAACAATAGGATCCAGAAAGTGCCTTGCTAAGAAATCATAGAATTACTGAGGATTGGCTAACTGAGGCTCAGGAGAATGAAAGGAAGAGGATGGCCAGTTATGGCCACTATGGTTGAAGTATTGAAACCATATCATGGGGGCAGGAGATTGAGAGCAAGATATATGAACCCTGCTACTTCTCTCCCCACCTCTCACTTTAATGATTAGTTGCTTATATGGTGCAAGAATAATAGGAAGGAGATTGCTTGTTTAGGAACTCTGAAAATATGTTTACCCCCTAGAAGGAATCTAAACACAGAGTGGCACTATAAGTCTTAGGGAATATGGTAGGAGCAATATCCTAAAGTCCAGATCCATAAAGACTAAGCTACTAAGTTTTATTCCTTAAAAGACATTGAAATTGTCCTTGAGACATCATTTGCCCAGAAGACTAAAAGCTTAGGCCACCGAAGTAGCTTCCTGGTGCTCTAAGTACAAAATCCAGGATGTGAGAAGTCACCTGGCTCCTCCTACCTTAGGCTTCTGACTGATGGAACAGCATGACCAGTCCAGGGAAGTTGTGCTCAGCTGAATCAATGCTGTATCTTTCATGAATATTCTTCCACTGCTATGGCTAAGTAAAACTCCTTTTGTGAACTGTCAGGTGTTCTACAAGTGTCACATTTATTTCTATTTCAAACCTGTTAGCAGAATAGCCTGAATCAGGATTGACTTATTACAGGGTGACTGTGTTGGATTCTGTGGGAAAGATGTCAGTTAGATGGTCAAAAAGTTCACTCCAAAAGCAACTCCAAATTTAGTTCCTTTCTAGAGGAAGCAAGCTGATGGACTTATTGGAGTGCTGTATCTTTCTAGGAGCACTCATGAGTAGTTTGCATCTTCTGCATTTTTTTTTTTGTTTAGGATTAAAGGCAGTCCCATACTTGATAATCACATTGTTTCATTGATCCCCTTATACAGGAGGAGTTGGAGACATCTCTTACTCATATTACCCTTCTCTCCCCCATTTGGGGGAAACCTACCCATGACTATATGACTTTACCATAAATATATTAGGACATTTTCTTGTAGTAATGCTGGCAATTAGAGAAAATATTATCCTTTGAGAATTGGTTCCTAGGAGTGGATCTGGTTCATGTGAGCCTAAAATTTTAGGGGGCCTGAATTACATAAGTGTTTGGTATCCTCCCAGTTTTCTTATATTTGAGAATCAATGCCTTCAGAACTATGTCACCTCTTACCTCTTTGTATGCTTGATTTGGTATAACTGCTTTTTCTATGACTATTTTCTTTAGCATCATTCCTATTTCCTTCTCTCCAAGAAGAACTTATAAATTGCAACTTCCTTTTGTCTTGGTCTTTCTCTTCACCCTGTATACTATTCTGCTCGGTGATTTCCTCGGGTCCCATGAATTTAATCACCATCTCTATGCAGATGATCCTTAGACTTATTTATCCAGTTCTAATTTCTCTTCTGATCTCTAGTTACATCTCCAGCTGCATATTGGACATTACAAAATGAATGTTCCATAGACATCCTAAACTCAACATGTCCAAAACAGAACTCATGATTGTTTCCCCAAAGAATCCCATCTCTTTAACTTCCATATTACTGTCTAGGGCACCATCATCTTCCCCAGTCACCCTGAATTGATATGTAGGTGTCCTCTTTGCCTCTTGACTCTCATCCCCACCCTTCTCATATCCAATCTGTTGCCAAGTCTTGTTGATTCAATTTTTGAAATATCTCTCATGTATACCCCTTTCCTCCTCTAACAATGCCACCATCTTGGTGCAAGCCTTCATCACCTCACACCTCGACTGTTGCAATAGTGTTTTAATTGTTCTCTGTCTCAGATATCTCCCACACCAACCTGTCCTCCACTTAACTGACAAAATGATTTCCTCAAAGCACAGGTCTGACTTTGTCACTCCCTCCATTCAGTAAGCTCCAGTGGCTCCTTATTACATCCAGCATCTAATGTAAAGACTTTTCATAAACAGAGTCCTTCCTAGATTTCTGTTTTTCTGAGCCCTTATTCCCCTCAACATACTTTTCAATCCAATGACACAAGCCTCATTGCTCTTCCTTGAACAAAACACTCCATCTCCTGACTCAAAGTATTTTCACTGGCTAGAATTCTCTCTCTCCTCTGTCTCTTTGGCTTCCCTGGATTCTTCCAATTCTCTAATTCTCAGTTAAAATCATCTTTCAGAAGAAGCCTTTTCTGGCCTCATTGTAGTACATAATTTTGTGCATGTTATCCCCACCATTAGACTCTGAGTACCTTTAAGGGGAAGGATTATTTTTTTCCCTTTCTTTGTATCTGGCCCATATTAAGTGCTCAATAAATGCTTTTATTTATATTTATAGTCAAAGTTGATATGATTCAAATGTTACCAATAGTACATTCAGCACAGTGGGCACAATACTGTTAGAGTCCAAATATGATAGTCCCATGATGACTGAAGGAGAAAATAATTTGTTATAGAATATTTTGATACATCATCTCCATTTTTAGTCTATTGGTTGTCCTTTCAATTTCATCCTTAAATGCCTTTAGGATTATCTGGCCTAGTTTGGTCTTTCACTAAGTTTTCTGTAAGATTATTTTCCCTTCTGTTGCCTCTCACTGCTTTATGAGATACTTCTCATAATCTTCCACCGACTGTTCTCCATAAAATTTTACAAATTAGCATATTTTAAAATTAGAATCTCCCTTGACTAACATATCTTTTTGCTTTTCGAGGAAATCAAGTGTTTGCTGGTTGAAGATGTTTTGAGCCTCTTTTGGCATCCTCGATTTATTTACACGGGTTAAAATTATGTGGGAAATTTAATTGACAGTCTATGTTGATGCTTGTTCTATCTGTTCCCCATTTTCTGCTGTCAAGAGCTTGTTTAAGTTGATCAAAGTGAAATTGCCTCAATTAAAAGTCATACCTTCTCATTTTATCCTTTCATCTAATTTGGTAATGATCTTTATTTTTGTCTTTTGGTTTCATTTATAGTTATGATTCCATTTCTCCAATAGTATGTCCTTTCATTGGTTATTGGACAAAGATGTCGCATTGAGAGTACTGACTACCAAGTTAATGCTTATACAGTTTTGAAAATGTATGATTCTTAGGATCTTCTGCTCTTTTTTCTGTTCATATTCCATGACTTTTGCCTTTTGTTTTTATACCATAGACATCCCTAACATTTCTGTCTCCCCAAACTCTACCTTTTCACAAAGCAAAACAATTAAGCAAAACCTCACCTGACAGTGTATGAAATATTTTTCTGTTCCCTTTTCTGCCACCATTACTACAGAATTAAGAAAGGGCTATATGAAACTGCTATTCATTTTGCATATTATTTCATCATATCATGGGTTTCTATGGCCAAGGAATTCACCAAATGACCAATCTATCAGTAATGATCCTCTCCCTATTTGGTTAAATTGGTCTTCAGAAACAGGTGATATTGATAACAGATGTATTAGAAACTCTCCATATCTGAAACTGGACCAATTTCGCATAACTGAGTAATTGGAACAACTAAAAGGAAAAGAATAATAAATAAGAACCCATAACTCAGGTCTAATGGAATGACTAGTTGAAACACACATAACAGTCATAGCCATTTTCCATTTTCACATATCTATTTTTAAAATGGTCCAAGACTCAATCTGTCACATTACATACATCATCCCCTCCATTGTTTTACAGCTGCTATGGGTGTTTGCAATAGCAGCAGCAACAGTACCTCACGCAACTGAGTCAGGGTGGAGTCATTAGGGAATATTTCACAGAAATCTAAGGGGTGAGAGTAGATGCCTGAGAAGATTCACAGTACTTTGGCTAGTAGACTGGAAAGACTACTAGCAATGACAATTACTGAATTCCTATTCAATGTTGCTCCATATAGTTATGGTTTGTTATAATATTGTTTTTATAATTCTGGATAACTGGAAGTTCAGGGAACTGGAATAATGGCCAACTTTAAAGTATGTTAAGAAAATAGGTGATTGAGGATAGATAATTAAAACTAAATCATAGAATGTATATCGAGAAGTGGTGGAGACTTGAAAAAACAGCTAACAAGATAAAGATATAACACAGATATGAGTGTGGTAGAAACAAAGAATTACAAAACGTTAGAACTGAAAAGGAGCTTAGGCATCATCCAGTATTTCTGATTTTTTTCTATGCTGGCCAATAAATATTGAAATTAGTCCTGTCATAACTGTAGGGAATGAGGTAACGAAGACATTTTATACATACACATACACACACAAATTAACTGTTAAAAATTACTATATCAGTTTTGGCAAAAGCCATGTGACAGGCCCTATTGACCAGGGAGTCTCAATTAGTTCACTGTAATCAGCCTCTCAGTCTCTAACACTGACCAGGTTGGTCACAGGCTAATTGCTTCCAACATAATTTCTTTGGATTGGAAGGGGGACTGCATCTCCTAACTGTCAGTGATGTGCCATGGAACACAAAAAGAAATACTAATTGGAAAATACTAGAGAGAAAAAGGATAAATAGATGTGTAATGAGATAAGAGATATAAATCACAATAAAAAGATTAATTAAAGATGCAAGTGACAACTAATTATATGATAAAGTATAGAATAAGAGATTCGTAGAATATTAGAGCCAGAAGAGACTTTAGAGATGATTTAGACCAGAGGCCCTTAACCTGCGGTTTGTGGATTTGCTTGTTTCTAAAAAATATTTGGATAACTCTGTTTCACAATAATTGGTTTCTTATCTATACTAATTCACCTATCCTATGAGGTCTGTGCCAATGGGAATGTTCCCCTGAGGTATGCTGGCACACTTTGACCAAATTCTATGCATACTTATGATATAGCTAACAGGTAATAAGGAGATGATAGAAAATAGATTATATATAGATATATAGATCATATAGACTGATGCTAAGGAGATTAACAAGGAAACATTTATATGCTTATTATATGTATGTATCATACACATACACATATATTGTATGTGTGTTTGTATATGGAAAGGAAGGGATTTCCTAAGAGTGACTCAGTGTTGATGCAAGGTCATCTCCCCAATCTATACTCCCCCAGGAACAATTTCCTGATGAAGGATAGGGACTGCCCATATCTATGTCTATATCTATCTATGTCATATCTATCTATCTATCTATCTATCTATCTATCTATCTATCTATCTATCTACCTATCTATCCCTTCTCTTCCTTATGTTTCTCTATCCATAAAAGGAAAGAAATTGTGTCAACCACCTCTTGATACTCCTTTTTCTCTTTCTCTTTCTCTCCCTTTTTATTTCTTTCTCCAGTCTTCTCCTTCTAGCCTTATCTCTCCTTCTTTTCCTTTTCTCTATCTCTGTTTCTTTCTGTTTCACTGTCTCTCTCCTTCTCGGTCTGCAGCCCCTCCTCCCTCTAAAATTCCCAGTTACTAAGTTCCTATATGTGCAGAAATATTCTGGGTGTAGAGTATGTAAATGAGGGAGGAGAGGAGGAGAGGTACATAAGTACATGGAATTCTTGCCCTCACAATGTAATTAGGAGAGCAGATATACTGATATGAAATAGTTAAATTACAATGTAAGACCTTCTGGTACTATATGAGTAGTACAGAAAATACAGAAAATAAATGCTGTAGGAAATCAAGGTGCTTGTTTTACCCTTAAGTACAGCTTGAAAAAGCTTCATGAATGAGGTGGGACTTGAATCCCTTCAAAGATAAATAGGATATACATGAAAGAAAAGGAGAGGAGAGAATAGGAGAAAAAGGCATTCTAGACCCAAACCAGAACAATGTGATGAGGAAACATGGTCAAACAGAAAGGAGACCAATAACAGCCCCTACTTTAGCCAAGATTACCAAGTTTATTGGAGCCATTCCCCCTCCCATACTCCACAATCCAGTCAAAGCTGGCCTTCTTCTCTGTTTCTCAAATACAACACCCGAGTTTGCATCTCTGTGCCTTTGGACTATCTCCCATGCTTGTAATAAACTCCACCTCTTCTGTGCCTTTTCCCCCAATTGCCAGTGCTACACCTGCCAAGCTTCCTTGTATTTAATCAACTTTGTGTTTATTTTTAAAATTTATTTGTATATTAGGATGTAATTTTTCCTCCTTGGAAACAGAGATTATTTCATTTTCTGCATTTATATCTCTAGTGCTTCCCACCATGCCTGGTATATAGTAGATGCTAAATAAATACTTGTTGATTGATTCATATCCACCCATATAGTAATAGAGAAGAAAACTGGCTTTTTAGGTTGAGGGGAAAACATTGTTCACCTTCTAGTACCTCTAAAATCTCTTCCAACTTTAGGATTCTAAGGTTTTAAGATTCCAGCATCTCCGGATTCTATAATTCTAAGATTGTTTGGTTCCTTGGTTCTATGTTTCATTGTTTCTGCCAGTTCCATTCACTTAGAGTGGCTCTCTAATACTTGTAACCCTAGCCCAACTTGGGGAGAAATGGTCCTTTTCTCCCAGTACCACCTGGTGAGGCTGACCTGTCATTCCTATGACTGACAGTGTTCTTTAAGGGACAAAGCTTCCAGCTTCCCCAAAGCAAGGATCTTTTAGTTTCAGCCAGATTTTAAACTAAACTACTGAAACAATCCCACATCACTTCATCTAAATGGTCTAGGGAAAGCATCTGGCCTTCCCCATACATCCAACCAGCATCCCTGCCCAGATTCATCCCTCCCTATTTCTCCACCTCCCTCTCTTCCAAACCCCCATCTTGAGATAGCCTCCCCAGACTCACTTTGGCCCAGATGAGATGACAGGAATCTACCCATCCACTTAACACCTCCATATGGGTCCGGGGTGAGGGCCAGACAGCCAAGGTTGGGGCCAGAGAGCAAGTGTCTCCTCCCTGCTTGTTGCCTAATGACTATGATGGGGAGGGGAGGACAGCTCCTGGGAAGTGAATGCAGCTCGACCTGTTTGAAGCCATGAAGCTCCCCTGTAGGGCTGGTGATTTGCCAGGAGTTGGCGTCAGGTGACTTTAATAAGGAGAGTGCAAAGAGAGTAACCATGCTAGAGGGATGGGTCCTAAGAGACCTAGACAGGGGAGAAGGTCCCTGTCACCTTGAAGACATCTTACCATGCCCCAGTTTCTCCATCTGTAAAGTGAGTGATCTGATGTCCAGGAGTCCTGTTGGCCCCATCTCAACCAACTCTTGTGAAAGGAACTATATAAATTAAGTCAGCAATAACAAGCTGGGTCCTAGAGTGTGGGTTATTTGAGATTCCATTTGGAAAAGATGCCCTCTTAGTGTTAGACACCGAACCCCAGAAAAACCCTAGCTTTAACCCTAAAAGGGGCCTTCTGAACCAAGGCCAGAGACAGGGCTCCACAAGCACAGCTTATGAGTGATTCATGGCCCCTTCTCCGCAGGATCAGTCCTGAAGTGGGCTTCTGGAGCTTTTGGTATCTGGAGGCTTGTGCAAAAGGAAGGAAGGCACATAGGGGTTCTGGATTCTCAATCTGTCTGAGGGCAATAAGAATTCCAGTAGTCTTCTGTAGTAGGCTTTGTTCTGGGTGGCTCAGGGCTGGCTTAAGAAGTCAGAACAAGAGCAATCCTGAAGACCTTCTGGTACTTTCCTCCCCTCCTCAGTGGTTCCATTGTCAAGATTCATGCTCACTGGGCAGCATGGTGATTAGCCTGGACCCAGACTCTTCCAAGGAGCTCCTGGTTGTGGAATAGATGGGATTGTGTAATGTTTGAGACTCCTTGGAGCTGTCAGTCAGTCAGTAAACACTAATTAACCATCTACTGTATGTCAGACACTGTGTGGATACAAAGAAAGGTAAAAGACAGCTCCTGCCTTCGAGAAGCTCACGGTGTAATGGGAGAGAACGGTGTACAAGACACCGTGCACTAACGAGCTGTGATCCAGGACAAACCGAGAAGAATCGACAGAGGGAGACGTGAAGATTCAGGGGCTGGGAGACGTCCCGTGGAGAAGGCTGGGGTTTTAGCTGGCACTTCAGGACAGCCAAGGAAGCTAAGAAGAGGGAATGCACTCCACGAGTGGACAACAGCTAATGAAAATTCCTGGAGTGTGGAGATGAAGTGAGTTCTCTGAGGGATGGCAAGGAGACCCGTCTCACTGGATCTAGAAGTGCCTTGGTTGGGGGGTATTAAGATATAAGAAGAGGGGGCGGCGAGGTGGTGCAGTGAATAGAGCAGCGGTCCTAGAGTCAGGAGGACCTGGGTTCAAATCCGGCCTCAGACACTTAACGCAAAAAACTAGCTGTGTGACCTTGGGCAAGTCACTTAACCCCACTTGCCCTACCTTCCCCCCTCCAAAAAAAAAAAAAAGATATAAGGAGACAGGAAAGGTCAGGGGGTGGGGGAGGCAGATATGAAAGGCTTTGAATGCCAAGGTGATTGGGAGCCAGTGGAGTTGTGCCAGGTAGAACAACACTCAGTAGATTGTATTTGGGGTCAGAAGCCTTGGGTTCAAAGTCCTGTTCTCCTAATTACTATGTGGTTTTTTCAGAAAATCATTTAAACTTAATCTCTCTCAGTCTCCAATTCCTACTCTGTAAAATGAGGAGGTTGGATTATGTTATCTCCAAGGTCCTTTGTACCTTTAATTACTCTCCGCCTATGATAATAATAAGATTGGAGGATCACAGATTTAAAGCCAGAAAGGACCTCATGAGTTAGCTCAATCAGCCCTTTCATTTTACGGGTGGAGAACTGTAAAGAGCACCACAAAGAGGACCAAGTGATCTGTCTGAGTCCCAAGATTCAAGCTGAATGGCAGAACCAGGTCTCCCTGTCACAATGCCTGAAGTCACATCTTAGACAAAGAATATGGGAGCTAAGAGACTTTGGAGGTCATCTTGTTTGACCCCTAATTTTACAGAAACAGGGGCCCAAGGATGGTAATTGTTTGCCTGGGGTATATAATAAGTTCATGGTAAAGTCAATACTCTTTTCCAGGTCTTCCCATGACTACTTCACATGAAGTCTCCCCAAACATTCTGGGCACTTTCCTCCAGATGTCTTGATTGGATGCCTATATATGGATGCCTATGAAAGAAACAAGCAAATTAAGTCCCCTCCTTGTACTAATTAGAGAGAGGGCTTCTTGAATCTGAGAGGTTTAAAAATGAGGAGACTTGATCTTCTATATGTTTCAGTTCCTTCATTTGGCAACTGCCTCTCCAGATGAGTGATATTGTGGCACTACAGCATCATCAGTAGTGGGGGGAGAGAAAGGAAACCACACAAAAGACTTACATGTCCAAAAAAAGTAATTATTAAATAGGATATTCTATACAGCAATTGAGGCTTCGGGAGGTCTAGAGACGGAAACGTAATGCTCCCAATTAACATGTGAATTGGGGTGGTAGGTAGTGTGGCAATTCCAAAGATGGCTTCCTACTTCCCATTTTTCTTCTTAACAGGAAAATCCAATCATTGATGTATGTTAGAGATGCTCCCTCCTTTTTACTGAGGTGCAGTGGGGTGTTCCGGAATGGTGCATCTATGCTTTGGCATCTCTGAGAACTGGTTGAAGGAGATGAATGTATGAATACGGAAAGAGAATATGGAGGGTATTCTCTATGATGCCAGGTTCTATGAACATTTTGGAAAAAAAATATTGGGAAAAGAGAGGGAAACCTTCTTGGTTGGTTTTAGAGATTAAATCAAAAGCAAGGAAAAATTAATGTTTATAGGATACATGCCAGTTTTCTGGATAGTTTCAGCAGAATGGAGTTGGCTTATTCTTTCAAAGGAAGGAGCCAAGGTCTTACAGAGAAACTAATAGGTTTTTGCCTTGGATTTTACATGTGAAATGTCTATTTAAGTTGCATAGTAAGGGGGAAAAATTTCCAACATATAAATAGCCTAATGAGATTAAGGGCTTTAAAGACTTATGAAAATATCTGTATATAAATATATATGTGCACATATATGTTCAATAGCAAACATTATTGACTTCTTTATATTCCTTAGTGAGAAAGCATAGCATCTACAATTACAAAATTCTAAAAACAAAACCCTATCTTTGTACAACTAACAAAAAGGATTATAGAATTACAGTATGGAAAACATTCCATCAGTTAAAGATTTGTTGATCCTTCTTGCCACATGACCAGCCCAACTCCTTTTCCAGTCATAAATTTCTCTGAAGATGATCTTTACACTGCTTCTTCTTTTTCTTCTTCTTTTTTTTTTTTTTGGAGGGCAATTGGGGTTAAGTAACTTGCCCAAGGTCACACAGCTAGGTTTTTGTTTGTGTGTGCGTTAAGTGTCTGAGGCCGGATCCAAACTCAGGTCCTTCTGACTCCAGGGCCAACGCTCTACTCACTGTGCCACCTAGCCACCCCCACACTGCTTCTTTAAGGTAAATTTTTAATTGGAGATGTGTCAAAGGTGACTTATCCACTATGTACTTCTTCATTGTTCTTTGGATGGCAAAATTTTAATTCTTTGGTATTAAGACTTTGGTTTTCTGCAAACAGCAAGATACATAGCATCATTAGAAGAATGTGATGGACCTTTGTTTTATTTAGAGAGAAGCTTAGGATTTGATGTTGAATCTAAACTGAAAAGAAATTCCTTTTACATAGCACATTACTCTGGTATTTGGATGACATTGAGCTTATTCCATCAAACCTTGGAACAATGCAGAGATTATTAAATTAGATGCATTGTTACTCAAAATAGTTTAGCCTAACTATCCACATATGACAAACCAAGAGGATGAAGAATGCCCTATGATACACATTAGGATGTAGCAGACTTGTTTTCTTCTGAGTTTTTGTTTTTATCTCCCCTGTCACCATAGTAACTTTTTATAGTCAGGACCTTTTTCTGTTGTTTACTCACTTTTCCAGCCTTTTTCTTGACTTTTAATTCTATGCTAAAGTGGGGCTCTGTTTTCAGAGTGGAGGTGGCAATGTACCAAGCTTCGGGGGTTTTTTTGTAGCTGTTTTCAGAGATAATCCTGGGGACTTGTAAGTTATTGGTCCTTCCAAGGTAGTAGGACCTAGGGAGAGGTATGTTTACTACTCCCCTGGCCTGTGCTCTGGTCTATGAGTAACCACAAGCACTCCTGGAACTGTGCCTAGGGTCTTAGCTCCCCTGCAGCTATTAGCTCTGGTGTGCTAGTGTTCCTCCCCACCCTGGAACTGAAACCTAGGACTGCAACCCAGATCCAAATATGGGCAATGCAGCAGTCTTGAACCCAGTGCCAGCAAGGGAACCCATGTTGTTTCCTTCTGACCAGTTGTCTGACACCTTTACCACTTGTGGGCTGAGAGATCTGGAAACTGCAACTGCCACCCCCAAGGCCTACTACTGATTTGCTGGAATACGACATGTACTGGACTCTACTCTCACACCTGTGCAAAAAATCTTTCCTGCCAACTTTCTGAGTTGTCTTGGACTGGAAAATTGTTTCACTCCATCCTTTTGTGGGTTCTGCCACTCCAGAATTTGTTTTGAGGCATTATTTAAAACTATTTGGAGGGGTTTGGGGGGAAGCTCAGGCAAGTCCCTGCCTCTTCTAAACCATCTTTGATATGCATTTGGAAAGATAACCCATAGAGCTGGCTCGTCATTAGGTATATCTTGGACAGTCACTGCAAATGGACAATGAGCTGGGTCCAGGATTCAGTGGTAAGTGAAGAGCAGTCTGTATCGCCTTTGTGAAGTTAGACAGTGTTCTAAACTTCAGATACAAGTGAAGGTTTGTTCTGTTCTGTTTCTTTACTGGATAGAGTGAGTAACTCAGAGACAAACTACCATTTGAATCTGTCTGAAAAGATCCAGAGCTGGTTCTAACCACATACAAATTATAGCACTAAAGAGCTCATTATCTCTCCCCTCCCCTCTCTACCAAAATTCCCTATTTTCATAGAAAGTACCAGCATTCTTCCTTTCTCCCAGGTCCATAACCTTGGAATCTTTGATCCTTCTCTTTCCCTCACCCGACAAATTCAACCAGTTGCCAAATTTTGCTATTCTACGCCATCTCTAGCATTGTTTGCACTGCAACATCTCTAACATCTGACCCCTTCTTTCCATTAACAGAGCGACTACGTTGGCTCATGTCCTTATCTCAATGGCTTAGCTTAGACTATCTCAATGGATTCCTGTTTGATCTGCCTGCTTCAGGTCTCTCTTCATTCCAGTCTATCTTCCACAGACCTGCCAAAATGATCTTCCTTAAATGCAGATGTTAATATGTCATGCGTCTCTAGGATAAAATATAAACAAACCACTATGATTAGCTTTTAAAGCCCTTCATAACCTATTCCCAACCTATCTTTCCAGGTGCAATGAGCATTATTCCCCCTCCCACATTCTACAATCTAGCCAAACTGGTCTTCCTTCTGTTCTTCACACATGATGTTCCATTTCCTGTTTCTTTGTCTTTGTACTGGTCACCCCGCATTCCTGGAATCCATTCTTTCATCATTGCTTATAGAATCCCCTTCCTTCTGAATGTAACTCAAGCAAAGCCTTCTAAATGAACCCTTTCCTAATCCCCCTTAACTATTAGTGCCCTCCTTCCCTATGTTGGATAGCAATCTTTCTATTGGATTTAAAGAAATTAGGATGAAGCCTGTTGAACACAATGAAAATGTTCAGATTGCTTTTAATCTATTGACTAAAGAGCAACTATGCCTTAAAGTGACAGTGTTACCTTCTGTTGTGGGAGTAAGGGTGAGGTCTGTCTCACTCACAGATGAGAGAGACATGGAGAGAAAGAGAAGGAAAAACAGAAGAAAAGAGTAGGTATTGGAAGACTGGTCATTGATGACTTTTCCAGAACTATTGTCAGATGGTGATTTACCTGTCCTTTCTCTCTCTCTCTCTCTCTCTCTCTCTCTCTCTCTCTCTCTCTCTCAGAACATATGTTAAATCTAAAGCTTACCAGCTCTCCAAAGTTTGTTTACATTTTTATTCAATTAGCATCGAAAGATGGCATAACATGAAAGTTTGGTCAACCAATAGCAATTTCTGATTTTTTTATGTATTTGGATGAGTGTTTGTGTGTGTGTGGAGGGAGGTGAATGAGATGCAAGAGAGAGGGGCAGCACCAAGGATGTTACCAGAACAAAACTGACCCTGTGTCAGAAATTGCTGGGGATTCTTCTGGCTGGGGGTTCTGGAGACAAATGAAAAAGAACATCATTGATTCATATTCTATAACTTCTCAAAGCTGGGGAAAAGTATGAATCCAGTTTTTCCCTGGCAAAGGGTAGGCTCATCAATAGTTTCTGTCTTGTGCAGGGTGGGGTGAAATTATTATAGCAGGCCATGTGATCTTTCTACACACATTCAAGGAACAATGATTAGAGAAAAAGTCATGCCCAACTGAGAAAAGGCTGATGATGTCCACAATCTGGAGGGCGGGACAAGAGGGAGGAGTAAAGATTCCAATCTCCTCTGTCCTGTAGCAGAATCCTCTACCCTGCAGAATCTTTTCATTTCATACAAAGAATTGCTTACAGAGTTGTAGTCAAGTTTTTGGGCCAATGCTACTAGCCCACTCAATCCAGAAGGTTGCCACTGCCCCTGATGGTCTCTCCAGAACCCACACCACCAGGTTGCTACTGCAGGCTCTGAAATCAGAGTCCCTAATGTGCAACCAGAGGGAGAACACTTCCGCAGAGTAGGCTTGGCTTGGACTTATGTCCCCATGGTTATTTATCTCTTCCCTTTCCTTCTCATTCCCTCAACAATTAATCCCAGTCTGTTGCTGCTTGCTTTCTCATCTCCATCTGCTCCAGTCCTGTCTTCCTCAGTGTCCGGCTCCTTCTCTGCCTGAGCACCCCACTGTGGCTTTGGGAGCTCCCACTCCTTTCACTTTACAGATGTTCCTCTCCTGCTCTTATCTTCTGGTTCTCATTCAGATCTTCCCAGACCATTCTTTTCGGTACAGGTTGTATCTTTTCTCACTCTGCAAGTGGAGTTGGAATACGTCTTTTTACTTCCAGACTCTCCATCTCTGAAGCAGCAGCCTTGGGCCAGTCCAGTGGCTGAAGCTTAGGATTGGGACAAAATGAGACACGTGTAGGTCATATAGATTTAACTGTAGTATGGAAAGAATACTCATCAAGGACATAGCCCTGAAGCTATTACTGGACAGCTCTCATATGAGAAGGAAGGAAGGAGGGAGGAAAGGCTGGAAAGGACGAAAAAAAGAAGGAAGGAAGGAAGGAAGGAAGAACACTAGTATTTATTAGGTATTTACTATGTACCAGGTGCCATGCTAAGCAGTGAGGATACAAATACAAACAAAAAGGAAGACATTTCCTGCCCTCAAGAAGCTTATTTCTAATGTGGGAAGACAACACACAAAAGGGAGCTGAAAAGTGTTGTGGGGGCATGCTTCTGAAGTCCTGAAGTCAGGAAGAAGGCTGGCAGGGGAATGAGAACCTGTTCAGCTCTGACACAACATGGAGTCCCCAGCAGTAAGCTTGGTAAAGGTAAGAACCAGAGGTAAAAGAAACAAAAACAGAAGAAAGAAACAAAGAAAGAGGAAAAGAGAGAAGGAAAAAGAAAAAGAAGGAAAGAATGTAAGAAAAAAGGAATAAGAAGGAAGGAGGAAAGAAAAGCAAGAAAATGTGGTGGTCTGCTGCAGGAGTGTAATGCCAGGATGACTGAATCTGGAGAAGAATGAAGAACAGAAACCCCAGGCTTCACTTCCTTTTTTTGGAAGGACCAAGTCCTGGGTCTTCCATGTGATTAGTAATGTTGAGGACAGTTTTCATGTTATCTCCCAATATAGTGTAATGATGAGGACCAGAAATAGCACCTGAAATGTCAGGTTCATAGCACAGATGATGGCAGTTCCAGAACAGTCAGTGATCAGTCATCTACAATGAGGTAGTTTGACTAGAGATAACCATGCTTTTTCACGCAGCCTTTCCCTCAGTATTCCCTGTCCCACTGTCCAGGACTTCCCCCTCCCTGGGAGTCCAACCAGTGATCTTCAGAAGCCTGGTCCTCTCAGGAGGACAGCAACAGGTTGGGACTGGAGCTCTCCAGTAGAATCTATTCCTGAACATTGACAGCAACACTCCCCACTCGAAGTGCCTGTGATGCTTCTCACTTTGTGAGCCTGCATCAGCCTCCACTCTACCGGGGCCTTCACTGCTACTGGCCTACAGTACTAGTGCTTGCTACACTGGCATGCATCAGAACCTTGTTTTGGACTCTTTCCAGAATTATCTGGGCACCCTTCACTGTGTTACCCAAAACTTGAATGAGAAGACTGGAGCCTGAGTTTTCTTAGGACTGATAGCTCACCCTCTGTTCCTCATATGGGCCACTATCCACTCAAGGGTCCCTGTCTAGAATGGTCTAGTCAACATTACGTCATCAGTGTTCTGGTGGAGAACATCAATGCCTTCAATGAGTGACATCACTTTGAGGTCTCTTCCCTTCAAACTGTGACCGTAAGGAGTTCAGATAGCCCTAGATAAGGCCATTAAAGGTATACTGGACTACCTCCCAGATAAAAACAAATTACTTTTGACTAGTCTTAGTCATAGGAATGAGAAAAAGGCCTTAGCAAAGTCAGTAAACTTAACCCTCTTGCCTAAAGCCTGTGGACCTGATCTATTGCACTGACAAGGTCAAAAACAGTTTGAATAACAACTTTATTCATCTCCTTGTGATTCGTTATAAGTCGCTAGACGCCACCTGCCTTCTTGACTTGAAGTCATCCAGAGTCGATCCTAGAACAATGTTGCTGTTACTACATGTGCTATTCTCTTGGTTCTTTCTTGTCATTTCACTTTTCATTATTTCATGCAAATCTTTCCATGTTTTCCTAAAATCAATCCGCTCATCATTTCTTATAGTACAGTAGTATTCCATCAAAATCAAATACCACAACTTGTTTAGTCATTCCCCAACTGATGGGCATTCCCTCAATTTCTAGTCCTTTGCTACCAGAAAGAGAGCTGCTATAAAGATTTTGGAACATATAAGTTTTTTTCTTTTTCCCCTAATTCCTTTGGGAAATAGAGCTAATAGTGGTATCACTGGGTCAAAGGGTATACACGGTTTAATAACTCTTTGGGCATAATTTCAGATTGCTCTCCAAAAAGGTCGGATCACTTCACGGTTCCACAAACAGTGAATCAGTGTCCCAATTTTTCCACACCCCCTCCTACATTTGTAGCTTTCCCTTTAGCTAATCTGATAGGTGTGAGATATCACAAAGTTGTTTTAAATTGCATTTTTCTTATCAATAGTGATTTAGAGGGAGCAGCTAGGTGGCTCACTGAATAGAGCATTGGCCCTGGAGTCAGGAAGACCTGAGTTCAAATCAGGCCTCAGATAGTTAACACTTAGTAGCCATGTGACCTTGGGCAAATCACTTAACCTCAATTGCTGCTTTCCCCCCTCCAAAAAAGCAAAAAAAAAAAAAAAATGAGTGATTTAGAGCATATTTTCATATGATTAAATATAGTTTTGATTTCTTCATCCAAAAACTGATTACTGGTCCTTTGACCATGTATCAACTTTGCAATGACTTGTATTCTTTTTTTTTTTTGCTTTTTGGAGGGCAATTGGGGTTAAGTAACTTGCCCAAGGCCACACGGCTAGGTTTTGTGTGTGTGTGTGTGTGTGTGTGTGTGTGTGTGTGTGTGTGTGTTGTGTCTGAGGCCAGATCCGAACTCAGGTCCTTCTGACTCCAGGGCCAGTGCTCTACTCACTATGCTACCTAGTATTCTTACTTGACAAAATTCTTTATATATTTGAGATATGAGACATTTATCTGAGAAACTGTCTATAAAAATTTTCTTCCACTTTCCTGTTTCCCTTCTAATCTTGGCTGTATTGATTTTATTTGTACAAACCCTTTTTAAAAAAATTTTTATTTAAAAAATTTGTTTATTTACTTTTAGTTTACAACATTCAATTCCACTGTCTCTTGAGTTCCAAATTTTTCCTCCTCACTCCCCTTACCCGCCCCCCTTGCCATGGCAGCATGCAATCAAATATAAGATCTACAGTTATCTTCACATTAATCATTAGACAGGTTATAAAGAAGGCTATAACCAATGTAATGATCAGTGGGAAAGAGGAAACAAAACAAAACAAGAAAAAGAAACAGAGCAAGTAGTTTGCTTCACTCTGCATTCAGATTCCGTAGCTCTTTCTCTGGATGTGGATATCTCTTTCGATCATGAGTATTTTGGAGTTGTCTTATAACCTTACATTGCTGAGAGGAGCCCAGTTAGTCATCACATATATGTTGTGTCTGTGATTGTGTACAGATTTCTCCTGGTTCTGCTCTTCTCACTCAGTATCAGTTTATATAAGTCTCTCTAGGTTATTATGAAGTCTGTCTGCTCCTCATTTCTTACAGCACAGTAGAATTCTATTACATTCGTATACTACAGCTTGTTCAGCCATTCCCCCATTGATGGGCATCCCCTTGATGTCCAATTCTTTACCACCACAAAAAGAGCTGTGATAAATATTTTTGTACATATGGGTCCTCCTCCCACTTCTCTGATCTCTTTGGGATATAACCCTAGAAGTGATATTGCTGGGTCAAAGGGAAAGATGCACTTATTTATAGCCCTTTGGGCCTAGTTCCAGATAGCTCTCCAGAATGGTTGGATCAGTTCACAACTCCACCAACAATGCATTCATGTTCCAATTTTTCCACATCTTCTCCAGTGTTTATCATTTTCCTGTTTTGTCATCTTAGCCAATCTGACTGGTGGGATGTGGTACCTCAGAGTTGTTTTGATTTGCATTTCTCTAATCAATAGTGATTTAGAGCATTTTTTCATATGCTTATAGATATCTTTAATTTTATCTTCTGAGAACTGCCTGTTCATATCCTTTGGCCATTTACCTATTGTATTGTATTGCCTATTACCTCCTGTATTCTTATAGATTTGACTCAATTCTTTGTATATTTTAGTATTGAGGCCTTTATCAGAATTACTGGTTGTAAAAATTCTTTCCCAATTTTCCACTTCCCTCTTAATCTTGGTTACATTGGCTTTATTTGTACAGAAACTTTTCCATTTAATATAATAAAAATTATCCATTTTGCATTTTATAATGCTCTCTAACTCTTGTTTCATCATAAAATCTTCCCCTCTCCATAGATCTGACAGGTAAACTATTCCTTGCTCTCCCAGATTGCTTACAGTATCAGCCTTTATACCTAGATCATGCACCCATTTCGACTTGATTTTGGTATACAGTGTTAGATATTGGCCTATGGCCAATTTCTGCCATACTATATTCCAGTTTCTCCAGAAGTTTTTGTCAAATAGTGGGTTCTTATCCCCAAAACTGGGGTCTTTGGGTTTATCAAACAGTAGATTACTATAGTCATTGGCTGCTGAGTCTCGTGTACCCAATCTATTCCATTGATCCACTCCTTTATTCCTCAGCCAGTACCAAGTAGTTTTGAGGACTGCTGCTTTATAGTACAAATTAAAATCTGGTATGGCTAGGCCACCTTCCCTAGCATTTCTTTTCATTAATTCCCTTGATATTTTGCACCTTTTGTTCTTCCAAATGAATTTTGTTATTATTTTTCTAGCTCTATAAAGTAATTTTTCAATAGATTGATTGCTATGGCACTAAATATGTAATTTAATTTAGGTAAAATTTTCATTTTTAATTATACTAGCTCGACCCAGCCAGGAGCAACTGATGTTTTTCCAATTATTTAGATCTGACTTTATTTTTGTGAAAAGTGTTTTGTAGTTGTCTTCATATAGGTCCTGGGTTTGTTTTGGCAGGTAGATTCCCAAATATTTTATAATGTCTAGAGTAACTTTAAATGGAATTTCTCTTTCTATCTCTTGCTGTTGGATTTCATTAGAGATATATGGAACTTATGTAGACATTTTATATCCTGCAACTTTGCCAAATTTATTTATTATCTCAAATATTTTTTACTTGATTCTCTAGGATTATCTAAGTATGTCAATCATATCATCTGCAAAGAGTGGTAGCTTAGTCTCTTTTTTGCCTAATTTGTATAAACCCTTTTTAATTTAATATGATCAAAATTATCCATTTTATACCTCACTTTACTCTATTTCTTGTCTATTCTTAAATTGTTTTCCTATTCACCAGTCCGATAGGTAATATGTTCCATGTTCTTCTAATTTTCCTATGACATCTCCCTTTATATGTAGGTCATGTATCCATTTTTGACCTTTTCTTGGTAAATGGTGTAAGACATTGATCTATGTATAGTTTCTGCCAGACAGTTTTCTAGCTACCCCAACAATTTTTGCCAAATAACGAATTTTTATCCCCAAAGTTTAAATCTTTACATTTGTCAAACACAAAGTTTACTAAAATAATTTGCTACTGTGTAGTGCATATCCAGTTTGTTCCACTAATCTATCTTTCTATTTCTTAGCCAGTACTTGATAGTTTTGATAATTACTGCCTTATAATACAGTTTGAGAGATTGGGTACTGCTAAATCTCCTTCCTCTACTTTTTTCATTAATTCCTTTGATATTCTTGACCTCTTGTTATTCCAAATGAATGCTTATTATTATTTTTTTCTAGCTCGGTAAAATGATTTTTTTGGGTAATTTAATTGTAATAAAATTGAATAGATTAGTTTAGGTAAAATTGTCACTTTTATTATATTGACTCTGCCTACCCATGAACAATGAATACTTATCCAATTATTTAAATTTGACTTTATTTGTATAAAAAGTGTTTTATAATTATGTTTATGTAGTTCCTGAGTTTGTTTTGGTAGGCATACTCCTAGGTATCTTATACTGTCTACAATTATTTTAAATGGAGTATCTCTTTCTGTCTTTTCTTGTAGGGTTTTTTTTTTGGTAATATAATAGAAATGTTGATGATTTATGTGGGTTTATTTTTATATCTAGCTACTTTGCTAAAATTTTTATTTCCACTAAGTTTTTAGTTGAATATTTAGGATTTTCCAAATATATCATATCATCTGCAAAGAGAGATTGCCCATTCTGATTCCTTCAATTTCTTTTTCTTCTCTTAGTGTTGTTGCTAGCATTTCTAATTCAATGTTGAAAAGTATTGGTTCCCTCCTGATCTTATTGGGAAGGTTTCTAGCTTATCCTTATTACTTGTAATACTTGTTGATGGTTTTAGGTTTTAGGTTTCTTATCATCTTAAGGAAAAATCCCTTTATGCTTGTGCTTTTAAGTATTTTTAATAGAAATGAGTGTTGTATTTTATCAAAAGCTTTTTTTGTATCTATTGATACAATCATATGATTTTTGTTATTTTTGTTATTGATATAATCAATTATGCTCATAGTTTTCCTTATGTTAAGCCATCCTTTTGTTCTTGGTATAAATCCCACATGGTCACAATGTATAATCTTTATAATATATTGTTGTAGTCTTCTAGTCTAGCTAGTATTTCATTTAGGATTTTTGCAGCCATATTCATTAATGAAATTGATCTATAATTTTCTTTCTCTGTTTTTGGTCTTTCTGGTTTAGGTATTCCTTTTTGGATTTCATCAATTGGTGCATGGTGATACAATGATGGAGACCTATAGCTAAACTTTCAAGCCACCTAGGTGGGGCTTTATGCAGAAGGCAGGACCTAATTGCCTCTTGGCTGGTTAATCATAAGGGTAGGGATATTTTTGGGGTAAGAGTATATAAATCCAAGTTATCAAACTCATCTCTTTTATTTTTAAAATTAAAAAATTTTAACCAATGAAAATCTGCCATATCCCTCTTTAGTTTCCTACTCTGCCTCCCACCCTATTAATAAAAACAAAACCCTTGTGACAATCACATATAATCAAGCAAAACAAATTACCCTATTGCTTATGTACAAAAGAATATGTCTCAATCTGTACTCTGAGTCCACCGTTTTTCTGTCAAGAAATGTTTCATCAAGAGTCCTCTGGTTTTGTGGTTAGTCATTAAGTTGATCAATATTTTAAAGTCTCAAAAGTCCTTCATTATAAAGGTTTTTCTTTATCTTTATGATAAAGTTATCACTGTATAAATTCTTCTCTTGCTTCTCACTTTACTCCATATTAATTTATATGTCTTTTCAGGTTTCTCTGAAACTATCCCCTTCATTTCTTACAGCAGAGTAGAATTCCATTATAATTAAATGCCATAATTTTTTGAGGCATTCTCCAATTAATGGCTACCACATTTTTCTATTCTTTGCAACTACATCTGGTGGCAAAGAATTGGAAATTGTGAGGATACTTATTAATTGTGGAATAGCTGAACAAGTTGTGGTATATGAATGTAATGGAATACCATTATGCTATGAGAAATGATGAGCAGGCAGATTTCAGAAATACCTGAAAAGACTTACATGAACTGATGCTGAGTGAAATGAGCAGAACCAGGAGAACATCGTATAAAGTAATAGCAACATTGTGTGATGATCAAGACTCAGCTCTTCTCAGCAATACAATGGTCTAAGATAATCCCAAAAGACTCATGATGGAAAATACTATCTACCAGACTGAAACATACTATTTTTTTCTCTCTCTCTCCCTTTTTTCTTTCTTATAGTTATTTTCTTTTGCTCTGATTCTTCTTTTGCAACATGACTAATGTGGAAATATGTTTAATATGATTGTATATGTATAGCCTATGTCAGATTGCTTGCTGTCTTAGGGACGGAGAAAGAGAGAAAGGAAGGAAGAAAAAAAATTTGGAACTCAAAAATCTATTTATAAAGGTGAATTTTTTAAGTTAAAGTTTAAAAGTTATTAAACTTCTTGATCAAAAACAAAAGAATGTTATAAATATTTTTAATATAGGCAAACCCATTTTTGTACAATGTAACCCTTTGAGGAATTTCACCCCAGTCCCTGGAATTCACCTTAATGAAGCCACATATGCAAAATTCCCCATCTAAGCTATTAAAAATGGGGTAAGGGAGGGTCTCCCACTGGAGTCTCTGATTTAACTGACTTTTTGAAAGTGCATCTTTTTTCAGCTCCCAGTGGGACTGAAACTCTAGAGTTCTGCACTGGTTCCCCACCAGATGTGGAGAACCTATGGCATTCAGACCACATGTGGCCCTCTAGGTCCTCAAGTGAGGCCCTTTGACTGAATCTAATCTTCACAGAACAAATCCCCTTAATAAAAGGATTGTTCTGTAAAACTCGGACTCAGTCAAAAGGTCACACCCCCACAAAGCTAGAAGGCCACATGAGGCTACAGGTTCCCTCACCCCTTTGAGACTATCCCCTCAGCAGTTACTGTTCCAGTAGTTCATCAAGTTGTTGCTTCAGTTCCTGCAGCCTTCCATATTCCATGGTGTTATTCAACCCTTCAACCCTTCTGTAGAAGGGGCTACCCCTCATTTTATGAAGAGCTATCTATCACTCTGCTTCCTGTTGGGGTAGAGAGAGACTGAGTGAAGTACAGAGACAAAATGGAGAGAAATTCTTTAGGTAAATACTGTAATTTATCTTGCAAAAAGTATAAAGAACAAGTTGTTAAATTGTGTCAATAATTGTCTGACTCTTTGTGATTCCATTTGGGGTTTTCTTGGCAAAAGCAGTGGAGTGGTTTGCCATTTCCTCCTCCAGTTCATTTTACAGATGAGGAACTGAGGCAAATGGGGTTAAGTGACTTGCCCAGGGTTACATAGCTAGCAAGAGTCTGAGGCCAGATGTAGATTTAGGAAGATGAGTCATCCTGACTTCAGGCCCTTTATTTGTTATCCTAAATGGTACGGAACTGTGTTCTCAGATGTGAAGAGAAGTTTTTTGCAATTACAATAAGCGTTTGAGGTTAGGACTGTGATCTTGCTGCTAGGATATAATTACCTCTGATTATTATATTATCAAAATAGATGGCTAATAAATTTTATGTTTTGTAACTAATATTTAATTTTATCCTGTGAGATTATAGTATTTAATGTATACAGAATTATGAGTAACTACTATTAGGAAAGAAGGTTGCTCCAGTTTTATAAATAAATAATATTTGAAGAACTTGGATAGGGCTCTGAGCTTAGCTGATTGAAAGATATGTTGAAATTTTATTAATTAATGAAGGAATATACATATATGCCACTAGATTATTCTAGAGTTTAATATAGGATCAAATAGAGGGACAAATCAAATAGCAAGCTGAGGGGTGACCTATGTGTTTGACCCCCTTACCCTCACCACACATATGTAATCCATTACCACATCCTGTTGCTTCTATCTCCATAATGTCTCTTGAATTTGTTTCCCCTTTTCCATTCATACTACTCCTACCTTAATTTTAAGCCCATATCACCTGGAGCTTTGTACTAGCCTGCTATTTGGTCTCTCTTCTTCTTCCTCTTCCAGTTAATCCTTCACACCTTTATCAAATTAATTTTCCCAAAGTGTAGGTGTAAAATATTAAGCCTACCTTCTCAGTCTTCTTATATATATTACTCCCTTCTCTGAACTCTGAAATCCAGTCAAAGTGACCTACTTATTCTTTCACACATGACAGCCATCTCCAGAATGTGTTCTCTCACCTCTGGGAATCCTTTTTTCCTTCAATAATCTGCTTACATGCTATCTTCTATATAAAGCCTTTGTCTTCCCTCTAGCTGTCTCCCATGACCATTTTGTAAGGTACACACACACACACACACACACACACACACACACACACACACACACACTTATTTGTTTTCATGTGGTCTCCCTTAGTAGAACGTTAGTTCCTTGAGGGCAGGTGCCGTGCTATTCTTAGCACTGTGCCTGATGCATTTGTTGTTGGGTAAGTTTGACTCTTTATGATTCATTTTGGGATTTTCTTGGCAAAGAGAAAGGAGTGGTTTGCCATTTCCTTCTCCAGTTCAGTAAATAGGGTTAAGTAACTTGCCCAGGATCACATACCTAGTAAATATCTGTGGCTGCATGTGAACACATGAGGACAAGTCTTCCTAATTCTAAGCCTGGTGCTCTATCCACCGCACCACCTAGCTGCCCACCTGATTCCTAGCAAGCATTTAATCAAATTTTACTGATTGACCAATCTTGTGTTTCAGTATGTGGAGTGCTGTAGACTTGCTCTACCAAATCTACTGTTGGATGCAGCTGGCCACATTTCTTCTCCCATGGTTCTAGAGGTAGCATCTGAGAGGTATTGAGGGCTGTCTAAACCTCCATTCAGATGAGGTTTCCCAATATCAACTGCCAGTGATTACTGCTTCAAAACTAATTGATATCATCAATGAGTAATCAACATCAATTACCTTTTACAAAGGGATATTTACTGAAATTACAAATCAAGAACATAAGTACATGAAATGGGAGCCCTTTCCTCTCTATCTCCTTGGTTTCTGGGCAAGAGTGGGCTCCAAGTTAACAAGGCTACTAGTAAATATTTGCCTCATCAAATCTCACTTCTGAGAGGGGCAGAGATGCTAGATGGTAAAGACACGGCTTCTCCTCTCCTGAGTGGACTCCCCATTAGCCTGGATCCTACAGGTCACTCCTTGGCTCTTCTGGACCTCCAATCTGCTTAGGCTGTAGGAGCTACAGAGTCTTCCCAAGAGACTCCTGTTACTGGCAGTAGCAGCTTCTTAGACCTTTTACAATTCACAAAGTCATTCTGTGTTTGGTGCTTTTACCTAAGAATAAGGAAGAATAAAACAGAAGCCCCATAACTCACCATGGGTTCAAAGCCATTTGGTAACCAGGTGGGGGATAGCCTCTTCCAACCAGAAAATTACAGCATCTTTTCCTTCTCACTCAAACTCCAGTGAGTGGGTTTTGGCCTTTTTATGTCTTCTGTACGCAAACTCAGTTCAGCTCTCACCGCATCATTTATTTTTTTTAAAGCAATTGGGGTTAAGTAACTTGCTCAAGGTTACACGGCTAGTCATTATTTGTGTGTGGGTGCTCACTTTCTGAGGCCGGATTCGATCTCGAGTCATCCCAACTCCGGGGCCAGCGCTCTTACTCACTGCGCCACCTAGCCGCCCCACACTGCATCATTTATCAGGCTCACTCTTACCAGAATTCTTTTCCTTCCCAAGCCAGAGATGGCAGCAAAGACTAATAAGTGTCTGAACTACTATTGCTGCACACTTAGCCAATGAGGTCAATTCTTCTCCAACCAATCAAGAACAATTTGGTGGAAGCTTCCTCCACAGCCACAGACCCCCTACTGAGTCTTTAATTCTTTTCAGTTTCCTTTTCCTGTCTTGATGTCCAGTGTGGTGTATGCTATACTTTCTGGGAGAATGAAAAGAGGGACTGACTTTCATTGACTCACCTTTCACTTAAAATGTCACAACTCTTTAAATTCCCCCCATCAAATTTATAGTCCTTTCAAAATCCTATCTCCATCACCAAATATTTATATAATTTCCCATTTTCTTAGTTTTACCTTCTTTAATCATAAAATATCTATATGCAAATTAGGAAAAATCATGACAGCTCTTGGAAGTTCTCAGCATGGTAATTGTTGTCTCTTTGGTGCTCTTGTAACTGGGTTTCTTCATACTTATATTTCTCTAGTTTGTAATAAATAAAGGCTATCACTCTGCCTATTGATAACATGAAACTTTTCATACATGTGAGGCATTGCTCCACATTGCTACCACAGAGATCCTGGTCCTTAGATCCACATCATTGATCATTTTTTCTCCAAAACTGCCCAAAATCCCATCTGAAAGCTGTTTCTTCATACATACATACATATACATATACATATATATGTATGAATGTATAATTTTTTTGCAGGGCAATTGGGGTTAAGTGACTTGCCCAAGGTCACATAGCCAGTTTTTTTGTGCTAAGTGTCTGAGGCTGGATTTGAACTCAGGTCCTCCTGACTCCAGGGCCAGTGCTCTATTCACTGTGCTCTACCTAGACGCCTCTAAAAATTTAAATTTCAAGAAAGGAGAGGTATAAAACACCACACAACTGCCAAAATATATGAAATATTAACATTTTCTACATTAAAGTAACATGGTATTAATTTTTAAAATTCCAGATCGGCAATATATAGGCAAAAGGAAACATTCTCATTATGACTACTTCTATGGATATATGTAATTATATCAGCAAATAAATAACCAAATACATAATTCACATGTAAAAATCTATATCTGCAAATACAGTAATAATACACATATGCACCAACTTTTGATCAACCAATATCTAACACCCTTTAACAAATGGCATAAAATACAATATCAGAAGGTAACTGTACATAGCAATATACATCACACATTTGCCACAGGATTATGTTTGGTCATTGGGGTTAAACTTCTCCAGATTTTCCTGGTTTATCATATGTCTAACAACTGACTATTTCTTACCTTCTTAGTCTTTCAGTTTCTAAATTTCTAGGTGCTTTATTATCAATATTATATGATAGCAATTCTATAGTCTTAGATAAGTTACTTATCACAGTCTCCCCACCCCAATGAATCTGTTTTCTCTCTACAATTGGTTATATATACATATATGTATATACATGTCACACTGTAAAATACAATTGCTCTCTCATCATCTCTTGAACTCTTCCTCTTTGATTCTCTCTCTCTCTCTCTCTCTCTCTCTCTCTCTCTCTCTCTCTCTCTCTCTCTCTTGCAATATAGCTAATGAAACTATCTGAACTTCTGATGGGTACCAAAGTTCAATTAAATCATCATCATTTGAATTGGAGTCTTCTTCAGTTCTAGAAATTGTTCTTGGTTTTATCCCAGTAATATCTTTTCGTATTAATTCTCTTTATTGATTCTGGAACACATTGATTTTTTTTAATATTCTTGTCTAGTCAATAGTCTTTGGTCTCTGCTTTTGTAGCAGTTTCTTCTGATCTATCACTTCCATAGAGAATCTCATTTTGGTGTCCCAAATTCTAATTCTTGAAATTACATCCAGGTTATATTTAGAATTTTGTGCACATCACTTTCAAGTTATTTCTTCAATTCATATATCTCATAGCTAAAAATCTCCAAATGATTTTCATTTAAAAATATTTCATGAAAAACAAAGTTTTTTCTTTCTCAAAGCTTCATAATCTTGTTTCACCCTTTGGAAACAAACTTTGACTTTATACACTCTGAATTTTCAACACTAGTTCCAAACCCAGTGACGATTTTCCATTTTAGTGCATGTAACATACTTATGACTAAGTGATCCACAATTTTAACAGACAATTGTTCTTATTTTCTCATGAAATCTTTATGGTCATATTCCTGCATCAACTAGTGAGGACTTAATTGAGGATGAGGTCATTTTATTGTGTTTGGGATCCAGGATGACCTAGATCCCTGATTCCTGTTCCTGTTTCTCAAGGTTGACCTCTCACATACCAAAACTACATTTCTCTTATTAATACACCCAATACTTTTATGTCCATCCAAAACAAAGTTAAGACAAAAAATGTTTTTTTTGTTCCATTGTTCATCCTAAGCTAGTGATCTTCTATCAAAAGTGCTGGGTCCTTGTGATCTTGCCCTCTGGTTATACAATTAGATTAGTCTGGAATGTTGTTCTGTTTTATATTAGAGCATTCATTCATTTCTTCTTCTGAATCTTTGCAATCTGAAGTGATATCTTTCTTGATTTCTATTAACATACATGGGAACTAGCATTAGATCAGCTTTCAGCTTGTTAATACTTATTATTATCAATAATACATCAACATTTGGTACCTTTTTTTTCATGACCTGATGTACTAGCTTTACCTTTCAGCATTGGAAATATACCGTGCCTCAGCACTCTGGCTCCATTCTAATGACATCTGTTTCTTCAGATCCTTTTGCTATTAATTTTTAAAGCTTAGGCAACAAATATAAATTTACAACTTACCAATGCAAAAGATGTCATCTCTTTTCTTTATAGTATGTTACTGAAAAACATTGCATCTATATTTTTAGGTGTCTTACCAGCATGAAAGTGCTTTACTAATTTCTGTAAACATTCTTGCCAAATTATTTCAGGGATTATACTTTTTATGCCTTGCATGATTCCTAAATTTTCTAATCATCCCTTTTCTCTGCTTTAGTTGAGGATGAGGTCATTTTTATTGTGTTTGGGGTCCTTTCCAAGGTTATAATGCTTCAGTTACATTTCTAACTCAAACATTCCATGTTTCCTCCACAGAGAAAAATACTAATTTAGGCCTGTAGCTTGTGTGGATACATTTATTAATCTATATAGCCATCTATCTTGTTTCCAGTGATTTTTCTTCCAATTTAATGCTGATAAGTTGTCTCCTGATAGTCCCTCATTGATGCCAGTTGAACTCTATTTAGCACCTTCTCCTCCTGTCTCACAGGCTTTATAATAATATCCCATTTGGTTCCCTGAAATCTCTATTCTTCTAGGAATTTTTAAATGGTCTAGATGCTTTGGTAAATTGCAGAAGACAGAGAATGTTTTATTTTTCTTTAATTTCTTACTTATTACTTCATATTGCCCTAATTTATCTAACAGTCTTTTAAAATATCTTTATCACTTGGGTTAGATGATACTCCTTTAGCTAGTAATCCTCTGTGTGGTTCAATGTTATTAAGTGCCAATATTCTGCATATGTTACATCTGGGTTACTCATTAACCTTCATATTCAGTATAGAGACAGAAAATCAAAAGTTTTAATATATAAATCATTAATTTATATCACAGAAAGTGTGCCTTACACTCAGCAATGTATTTCTTTCTCTAGAGAGAATGCAAAGTCCTTAAGAAGATGGCCTGTTTCGTTCTTTTTATTGTATCCCCAGTGCCTTACACGTATTATGAGCTTAATAAATGCTTATTGATTTATTGAGTAGTGGCAGCAAGGGGGGGGGCAGAATTTAATTATCCACTTTCTCCCTAAATCTAGGCAAATATGATTTGCTAAGTGTATGTTCTTAATACTTTTACATAGGAGACATCTGATAAAAATGAAAATTAAGGACAGAAGGGGAGGAGAAAAACGGAAGGGATGAGACCCAAGAACAAGTAAATTTAGGGGCAACTAGGTGGCACAGCGAATAGAGCACCGGCTCTGGAGGCAGGAGGATCTGAGTTCAAATCTGACCTCAGACACTTGACACTTACTAGCTGTACAACCTTGGGTAAGTCACTTAGCCCCAATTGCCTTGCCTTCCCCCCTCAAAAAAAAAAAGAACATGTAAATATTCATAGGGAGAGTGTGCTACAAAGAAACAATGCATGATACACAATTTGTGAGCCCTCCAACAGGGCCAGCAGTTCTTTTAGTATCTGTTATAAAAGTTTTATACTTGGAAACTGGTACTTTTACCTCCAATTACGGCTATTTAGACCTCTCTATAATAGCTGAGTTGGAGAAGGAAATGGCAAACCACTCTCATACCTTGCCAAGAAAACCCCAAATAGAGTCACAAAGAGTCAGACATGACTGAAACAAGTCAACAACAACATAACAGCCTAGTTTGCCAGGAACAAAGTCCTCTAGCATTCTTCTCCCCAGTACCCTATACCAGCTTACAGTCCAATCTGAGGAATTTCAAGGGGATCTCAGTCAGAGACAAATTGGTTCCTGTTCTAGTCTAGGTTGTGCTGTTCCAATTCATCCAGTGGAAGTGCAGTCTAAGACTTCTAGACCCATCTTCAGGTCTTCAGAATTACATAATACTCACTGGGGGAGTCAAAGCTATTCTAGAATAGCTGCCTTCCAACAACACTGGAGCAGAACCCGTTGAAATAGAGTTCCCTCTGACCAGCCAGTGTCCCTGGGGCATCTAATCCTCTGATGATAACTGGTAGTTAAGGTCAACCTAAATGAGTTATTTTTGTACAGTCATTGCCAACTCTCTGTGACCCCATTTAGGGTTTTCTTGGTAAAGATACTGGAGTGGTTTGCTGTTTCCTTCATTTAGCAGATGAGGAACTGAGGCAAATTGGGTTAAATGACTCCTAGGGAGACACAGCTAATAAGTGTCTGAGATCAGCTTTGAACTCAGATCTTCCCTAAGCCCAGGCCCAATGTGCTCTATACACTGTGCCACCTAGCTGCCCATCCTGAAGAAGTACTCAATTACTTTTACTCAAAACTGGTTACTTGAAACAAGGGGACACCTCTGCTCTAAGTTGGTTAGTTTGGCAACTTTAATAGAGCTGAGGTCAGGGGAGAGGAAGGTCATGCTAAATGCACTAATCATGGCATCAATCATAGGCCTAGGATGGGAAGTGAAGGCTCTCCTAGTTGTGTGCTACCTCCTCGGTCCCAGCCTATCTGTGGAGATTCTCTTTGATTACGGGCAAATCAATTAACCTCTCTGAGCCTTACTTTTCTTTTTTTTTTTTTTTAAAGCAATTGGGGTTAAGTAACTTGCTCAAGGTTACACGGCTAGTCATTATTTATGCGTGGGGGCTCATTTTCTGAGGCCGGATCTGATCTCGGGTCATCCAAACTCCGAGGCCGGGGCTCTTACTCACTGCGCCACCTAGCCGCCCCTTTAGGGCAATTGGGGTTAAGTAACTTGCCCAAGGTTACACGGCTAGGTTTTTGTTTGTGCGGATTAAGTGTCGGAGGCTGGCTCCGAACTCAGGTCCTTCTGATTCCAGGGCCGGCGCTCTATTCACTGCGCCACCTAGCCACCCCTGAGCCTTACTTTTCTTACAATCCATCTGCAAGCATTTTTTAAGAACTTACTATATTCCAGGCATTGTGCCAAAGAAAAAGAAAAAGTAGTCCTCATTCTCAGGAGCTTTTATTCTAAAGGAGGAACCAACACACACATAAATTGTTTCATACAAAAGATATACAGAGAGATAATCTAGGTGGCACAATGGATAGAACACTGGATGGAACATTGGCCCTGGAGTCAGGAAGACCTGAGTTCATCATCCACATAGATGGATAGAGTATCAGAGAAGTTTATTAGAAGTTTTAGGCTGAGATCTAGATGGACAGATAGACTCTATAAGGAAGACTCAGTGCTTCTCAGCTAGTGAGATTCCTAGCAAGAAGATGGAGCAGGGGTCTGGAAACATCAGAGGAGTCTAGTGGTTGTATCATAGGATTTGGAGCTGAAAGTCACCTTGGAGATGATCAAGTCCAAGGAGGAAATGGAAGCTGAGAATGGTGATGTGACTTTCCCATGATCATACAACTGCTAAGAAGCAGGGCCAGAATTCAAAGGCAGGTTGTGTGGAGAGTCAGACAGATAGTGTTCTTTGCACTATGCTATGATGCCCAGCTCTGGTTTTGTGATTCTGTGAATGTATGGAAGAACATGAGACAATATAAAAAGTGCTCATCAAGATTGAATGGGTAGCTCAGGGGAGGCAAGCAGTGCCTTAGTGTTTTAGGTCAGACAAGCCTAACTCAGGCCAATCTGATGCTTAAGAATAGATTCTATAGAATGAGACATTGGAAAATCATCTAAGAGTTAACAAAAGCAATAGGAAGGTATTCAGTGTATAATATGGATCAGATATTGGACTGCTATCTATTTTCTCTACACAAAAGAAATGCTTAATACACACACAAGATCCACAAACTTGCATTGACAGAAAAACAAGACTAGGTTCAGCAACTTGTAACTACTGTTATACTTTCCTAGGAGGTTTATCAGAACAAGAAACACCAAGATATAGTAGTGAATAATTACTGGACAAGGAGTCAAGAAGACCTAAGTTCAAATCTTGTTTTTATCAATTTAACTAGCCTTGTGACTATGGGCAAGTCACTGCCTCAGTATCTTCATCTGCAAAATGACAATAATAAACAGAATTACCTCACAGGGCTGTTGCGAGGATCAAACGAGTTAATGTTTATAAAGCACTTTACTGCGAGCAGTTTGTGGGGCTGCTAAAAAGGCATTTTACATTTCACTCAGCTTTACTCTAACCGGGTCCATCCCTTCCAAGCCAAGCCAGGGCTTGAGCTCCTTCCCCTGTCAGATCCATTGCAGAAACTCTCCCTGGTCCAGTCAAGGTGCACAGACAAGAGGAGCCCAAAATCTTGAACTCACAAGATTACCTTCAAGGGCATCACCGTGGATCGCTGTTCAGTCACCTATGTTCAGGAAAGGAAACACAAGGCAGAAAAAGTCAGCAAGGGCCTCCAAGGCCAAGGCTTGCCTGGCCATGTGTTGGCACACAACAGGCTGTTAGATGAATAGCTCACAAACTCACAGGCTGTCTAGTAAAAAAAAACAAAACAACTGCTTACCTCATGGGAGAGTTGAGGGAAGAAAGACAGCTAAAAGCCGTCACACCCTTTTAATTGATGTACACCCTTTTACTGCTACTGGTTAAGAAAATGACCTAAAGATCATTCAGGATTTGCTGCATCATACAAAAGCACAAAGTAATTTTGGAGCTGAGCTGCACTGGAAAAAGTCAACTGGAAAAAGGCAAGGAGGGACTCCTGGTAGAGTCCTTATAAACCTTAACTCATGATCTCCCAGGGCTATATCACTTTTGACTCCCTATCTGGCTCCTTTCTCTAGTGTTAGGGGTCATTCTCCTTGAAGCTTCAAGTCACTGTATCCTTATATCTATATCTGTCTTCAAGCTATACCTCTGCTCTCTCAATCCATAACTACATTCAGAGACACTGTGGTATAATGGATAGTATGCTTAAACTGGGATCTGTGGGAGAAAAAAATAGATTTTCATTAATTTTTAAAAATTAAACTATTTAAAAAATAAAATAAGAATTGAGGTCAGAAGATGCGAGTTTGAATCCTGCTTATTATGTTGGCTCAACCTACCCCTGAGCTTTATCCCTGCAAGCTGTGTGACCTTAAGTAGCTCACTTAACTTTCGAGATTCTTGTCTGTAAAAGGAGAGGGTCAGACTTAATGGCTGCTGGGATCCCTGTGATTTAAATATACGATCCTGTGATCTTGTGGCTACATCAGCTGAGCTGTATAGAGTATAGAACCTTCTCCTGAAACCTTCATTAGAATGTGATCCTCTTGAGGACAGAGATTGTCTCACTTTTCTCTTTGTATCTCTGGGGTTATATATATAACATATATACATATATATAACATATATGTTATATATATAACATATAACATATAACAAGCACTTCATAAATGCTTTATTTATTCATTCTCACATAAGCACAATGCAATATAGAAGAGGAAATTTCTCCCTGTATTAGAGATATAGACAAATAGCTGTAGTCTCATCTGAGGAAGGAAACAATCTCTAACTGGAGGCAGAATCAAAGAAGGCTTCATGGAGGTGGTGGCATGTGTGATAGACTTTGAAAACAGGCAGTATTTTATTAGGTAGAGGTAGGTATACCATTTCAGGTATAAGGTGGCAAGAAATGATGGTTTATATTTATGGACACATGGACAGTTCATTTTCTAATATAGCATGCCTATAGGACAGAGTGACTCTAAGACTTGGAGTGGGTAAATGTGCTGCTGGCTGGAGTGAACTGACCCAACTTCCTAAGTTTAGGGATCTCCTCCAGTGTGAACTTGGCATTAAGGGAGAACTCATGAGAAAAGGAAGCAGATTATACAGATTTTGACACAGCTACACAGACATAATAGAGAGAGACAAAACAAAGAAAGAAAACTATAAACCAATATCTCTAGTTAACTCTGATGCAAAAAAAATTTAAATAAAATACCAGTTAGTAGGCTACAACAATGTATTTGAAAGATTATAGGTTGAATGGGTTGACTTTATACTAGGAATGCAGATTTGATTCAACATAAGAAAGACTATAAATATAATAAAATATTAAAATAATATAAAATAAAATAAAATATTAAAATAATAAAATATGTTAATAATTAAAGCCATATGGTTATATCAATAGATGCTAAAAAGGCTTTTGATAAAATCCAACACACACACACTTCTATTAAAAATTCTAGAAGTCATAGGAATAAATGTTCCTTTTCTTTTAACATTTTTTAAAACTTTTTTTTTTTTTTTTTGCTTTTTGGAGGGGGAACGGTAGGGCAACTGGGGTTAGGTGACTTTCCCAAGGTCACAGGTGTTACGTGTCCAAGGCCAGATTTGAACTTTGATCCTCCTGACTCCAGAGCCAGTGCTCTATTCACTGCACCACCTAGCTGCCCCAATTTTGTGCCACCTAGCTGCCCACCTTTTCTTAATATAGTAAATAATATCTATCTAAATCCAGGGACAAACATATGTAATAGAGAAAAGTTAGAGGACTAGATTAGAAATAAAGCAAGGATGCTCATTATCACCACTACTATTTAACATAGTGCTAGAATGTTAATTATAGCAATAAGACAAGAAAAAGAAATAGAGGGAATAAGTATAAGCAAAAAGAAAAAAATTCTCTTTGGCAGATGATAGGATGAGGTACACAGAAAACACTACAGAGTAAACTAAAAATTAATTAAAATAATAAATGACTTCATCAAAGTTGCAGGATTTAAAAGGAATGCACATAACTCATCAGTATTCCTACTTATAACCAACAAAACCCAGAAAAAAGAGCTAAGAAGAGAAATTGCATTCAAAAGAACTACAAAAGTTTTAAAATGTTATGTAGTATATCTAGCAATATTTACCCAGATACGATATGACTCTAACTATAAAACACTCTCTGAAGAAATAGCCTTAAATAACTGGAGAAATATTATTTGCTCATGAGTAGGTTGAGCCAACATAATAAAAATTAAAATGATACTTAAGTTAATTTACTTATTTAATTGTAGCGAACACCTGTAGCACCAATGCAACATTTATAGCCCACTATCATGATAAAGACCGTGACTATAAATATCACATGATGTTAGATAGCAAAATATACCAAACTCTCCAGATAGAGGATAGAACTGAAGCATTTATTTAGACACCAGAAAACTGAATCCCATAACCAGTAAGATGTTTCTATCACAGTACCAAAGATATTCAGAAGCCATAATAATGCTGAGAGCCACAGTATCCTTCAGCCTTCCCACAAACCAATACAAGATCAATATTTACTCACAAATCTCTCTATCTCCTTAATGAGCCATCCTCTCCGCCATTATCTGGCTAGCTCTGACCACCAGCTTCTTGTGGATTCTGCTTCCCTTCAGCAATTTCCTCCTACCACAGGCTCCGTGTGACCACATTCAGCCTATTAGGGGGCAGAATTTACTTTCAAAGCAGGGGAGGTCTTCAAACTCCCCCCAGGTCTATTAAGGAACAAGGAAGATTCTCATTACAACACCCAAAAGAATATAAAAGGACAAAACAACAACAATGAAATTCATTTGGAGGAACAAAAGGCTAATAATGAAAATAAGGGGGAAGTAAAGTTATCTGTAAGTCCCAACTGTGCTGCAAACCAGTTATCATTTAAACAACTTGGTAACAGTTGTTTTTTTTTAAAGAGAGAGAGTAAAATGTATTAGATACATAGAGTGCATAGAAGCCAGCAAAGCATCATTTTTGATGAAGACTCCAGTTACTGAGGGAAGGATTCATTATTTGACAAAACTGAGGGAAAAAACTGGATAGCAGTCTGGCAGAAATTAGATTTAAGCCTTACACCAAGATAAGCTCCAAATGCATAATGACCTATATATAAATGGTCACATTGAAAACAAATTAGACAAGTGACAAAAAGGATTACAACCAGAGAAAACAGGCAATTGTGATTAAATACAATTAGAAAGTTTTTGCACAAACAAATCTAAATTAATAAAAATTAGAAGGGAAACAAGTTAGTGGTGGAAAATCTTTGCAACATGTTTCTCTGATAAAGGTTTCTTTTCTTCGATATATTAGGACCAGATTAAAATTTACAAGAATAAGAACCATTTCTCAACAGATAGATGGTCAAAGGATATGAATAGACAGTCTTAAAAATAAATCTAAATCCAAGTTATCAGTAATCATATGAAAAAACCCCACTAATAATTAGAGAAATGCAAATTAAAGCAACTTTGAGGTTCCACCTCATAACTATCAGATTGGCAAAGATGACAAAAGAGAAAAGTGACAAATATTAGAACAGCTATAGAAAAACAGGCACGAAAACTCACGATTGGTGGAGTTGTGAATTGATCCAGGCATTCTGGAAACTTTCTCCGGAAACCTACCAACTTATGCATATCTTTTGATCCAGTTATACCGATACTAGGTCTATACCTCAAAGAAATCAAAGAAAGATTAAAAAGATCTATATGTATGAAAATATTGGGATATCCTTCTTTTTGGGAATGGTTAAACAAATTATGGTAACAGAATGTTATCGTATCATAAGAAATTATGAAATGAAGCATTTCAGAAGAAATTGGAAAGATCTTTATGAACTGATGCAGAACAAAGTGAACAGAACTAGAACAAGCTATATAACAAAAACATAGCAAAAAACAACTTTGAAAGGTTTTGATCAATGTGATGATAAATATGAATACAAAAGAATGAAGATGAAAACATATTTCTTACCTACTACCAGTGTGGCAATGAACTTAAAATGCAGAAAAAGACCTATTTTCAGGAATGGTTAATGTGGAAATTTGTTTTGCTAGACTATGTCACTATATACTGACAGTTTTTTTAAGGGGTTTAAAAATTTGCTTGAGCAGGAGAGTAGTAGTAAGGACAGATCAATTTGTTTAAATGCTTGTTGAAATAAAAATAAAAGTAATAAACTTAAAAAGAAAAAGAAAAGGAAGCAGGAGCCATAGCAACCAGGGGGAGATTATTAATAGATAACATTATAGGAAAAGGTTTGGAAGAGAAATTGAGACAAATCTCTCAGAAACTGCTTTGACCAAGGAAGTGTGATAAATCTATGCATGCTAACCCACACCTCTGAAAAGGAGGAGTAGGAATAAGTTAAATTCAGCAGAACCAGGAGAAGCCTCCTTTGAAGAACCACATTCAAGGCTATACTTGCAGCGTGCCTGTCCTGTCTGGGACTGGAATTAATAGCACTGTACTTGTGGGAAGCTAAAAAGAATGTTTTCCAGGAGCCAGGAGGTGGAGCTGTAGGACATGCTATTTGGGACTTGATTCCCAGAAAGCAGATAGTTTTGGGATTTTAGTTTACAAGAACGAATCTATTTACTTTTGCTTACTTTCAATAAAGAAGGGAAGGGGGAAAAGTGGAAAGACTATTGAATTGTAACTCCAACTTTTTAGCTTTATGATCTCTCCTGGGGTAGGATTTCACAATCCCTAGGGTTCTGTGCTAGGTAGAAGTGGACATAGATTTGGGGCTGGGGTCGGGGTGGGGTGGGGGCTTTTCATGACCTCTAGTAGTTATGATCAGTTTCACAGCTTTAAATGGATAACCTTGGTATCATAACAACAAGCATTAATGCTTTAAAATTTGCAAAGCATTTTACAAATATTATTTTATCTTAATTTTAATCATTTTACAGATGAGGAAACTGAGGCAGAAAGAAATTAAATTACTTGTCCAGGGTCACACAGCTAATAAATGTCTGACACTGAATTTGAGTTTAGGTTGATTCCAGGTGTGGCACTCTATGCACTGCCCTACCTAGCTACCTATATTGGGGGCATACTAAGGCCTCTTTGTCCCCCTGGAGGCTTCATATTTATAGCAAAATAATATTAGGACAGTACTTTAGGTTGAGGTCCTTGGTATAATCTGAATAAGTAAACTTGTCAATTTTTCTTTAAGTATCACTTTCAAGGCAATGTCCTACACTGAAATGTTTTTATGTCATTCTTATTGAATGCCTAACTGGTTTCTAAAGAGAGAAGACTGATCAGCCCAGGAAGGACTCTTTTCTGAAATTGATTGGTATAATGGTCAGATTAACAGTGAATTTATTTCTTTCAAAATTGAAAGGAGAATCCTTAAAAGAGGAATTTTGTGATATTACAGGAAATGATTTTCCAGGATGCACCAAAAGTTATTACTAGTATTTTGTTTGATGAAATAAAAAACTATCCCTTATATTTTGTTTTCCTCTCTAATCTTGACTATGGAATTTTGACTTGAACTCTAAATTTAGAAAATGACTTGGTCAGAGAGATTTTCTAAAGCAGTAAAGATCCAGGCACCTTCAGATTTCTCTCTCTGAGCAGAGAAGTTTAGTAGATTAGGTAATTAATAAAATTGTCTCTAATACACATCTAACCTAAAAAGCCCAGAGAACTGGAAAGAGACCTTTCACAGCTTATTGCAAGGTGAGGCAACTGTGAGAGGAAAAAAGTATGAAGACAGAAATGTATATGAAGCAGGAATGCACTGAACAGGCCTGTAGGGTTGGAGCAGAGGACACATGCAGTGAGTGAAATAGGGGCAGAGAATGCTTCTCTCTGGTCCTCAGTTTCTTCACCTGTAAAATGAGGATGTTGGACTTGAGGGCCCCAGAGGTATCTTTCCTCTATAAATTGATGACTGTACGACTAGACGATTCCTAGGCTCTTTTCTGGCTCTGAAATCTGTGACTTTTTTTCTCCTTTTCCCCTAACTATTGAAATCTCACTTCATTAGAATCAACATTAATGAGATAAGCTTCTGATCTCCACCCTGTCAGTGGTTTTGTTTCTAAACACCCTTGTGCAACCCTTCTGACTTCAAAACTGCTTCCTGTCCTTGTTGCCCTTCCTCTCATCCTTCCTTTTATATACTGTTGTGTTTTGAGCTGATTCATGCTCCTACATAACATTATTTGTCAGATTAAGTAACCACAAGAGACAGGGACTGAGACCTAGGGCCACATACATTCTGAGGAGAGAAGGATTTGGAAAGTGTTGGAGTCCTAGGGTACTTCCGGCAAAGGGGAGAATAGCCCCAGCACAGCATATCTCCAAAGCTTGGGTAGCAAGCATTTTTGGCCCTTGTGTCATGAATAAAATAAGGAAAAAATGAGTTTATAGCAGTCAAGACTTGGACTTTGGATTTCTAACATACAGTTTGGTGTTCTTCTTTCTCTCATTCTTATTGAATTCACATTTATTAAGCATTTGCTATGGGCCAAGCAGCATTCTTTACACTGAAAGAATAAAGAAACAAGGTCACTACCCTCAAGAGTAACATAATGGGGGGAGGGGATCATATATATATATATGTCACAAGTATTCTGGGCTTCCTTTTTCAGAGCAAGACCAGAAGCACAGTCTGGTCTTCAGAATCCTAAGGATAACCATGGCAGGTTGAAAGGATTTTTCTCTAATGCTATTGGCTCAAACCCCATACTGTGTGCTTTAACCCAAGACTGTCGGTTGAGAATAGTTTAATCAGCCAACCTCAAGAAGTTTTTTAAGGAAAGGGATATTTACTAAGGTGGCAGAGTAAGCAGTGTTAGTACAAAATGTCCCTTCCCTGTCCCTTTTCTACAAAAGAAAAAGTCTATGGCATATTTACTATACAGAAAGTACATATAGAATTGAGGAGAAATTGGTCCCAAACTTAGAGAGGACAAGAAGTAAGGGGTAAACAAATGGTTCCTGGTTGCTGGAATTCCTTTTCTTCCATTTGCATGGTGTTCAAGAAGTTACTTGCTACCACAATGAATCCATATTTAATTTGTTCTTGGCTTCCAAAGCAGACATTGCTATCAGCTGATTCTGGGACAACATTAGGACATTGATGGAAAGACGGGAGCTATTGCTGCTCCAGAGGTATGGTGATAGGACATGAATTGAATATCCTCTGGACCCTTTGAAACTGGGAGGTTCTTTCCTGGTTAAATGGAAGGAGACCCAGCCAAGACTGAATCCAAGACTTCTCCTTCCTCTGACTCTCCCCGCTATCATAGTTACTGCTCAGAAGTTTTCACTAGAATTCCACACAATCTCTAATTTTTGGAATTTCTCCATTCTAGCCAAATAGATGTTTTTATACAGGGATTTTGTACAAAGGTTATAACAAAATCCCCCAGCCAACTATAACAGATCTCTCTTTTTAAAATCTTATGTCGGGGCGGCTAGGTGGCGCAGTGAGTAAGAGCGCCGGCCTCGGAGTTGGGATGACCCGAGATCGAAACTGGCTTCTGAAAATGAGCACCCATACATAAATAATGACTAGCTGTGTAACCTTGAGCAAGTTACTTAACTCCAATTGCTTTAAAAAAAATCTTATGTAATATTTTAGTCTTCCAATTACTTGCAAAAACCATTTTAACATTCTTTTTTTTCCTCAAATTTTGAGTTCCAGATTCTTTCCTCCCTTCCCTTTCCCCCACTGAAAAGGCAAGCAACTTGACATAGCTTATACATGTATGGTCATGCAAAATACATTTCCATGTAAGTCATTTTGTGAAATTTTTTTGGCAAAGAACTGGAAATTGAGGTATCTGCCCAGAAATAATGAGCAGGCAGATTTTAGAAAAACCTGGAAAGATTTACCTGAACTGATGCTGAGTGAAGAGAGCAGAACCAGGAGAACATTGTACACAGTAACAACATTGTGCAATGGTCAACTATGATAGACTTAGCTCTTCTCAGTAATACAATGATCTAAGACAAATCCCAAAGACTCATGATGGAAAGCACTATCTACATCCGGAAAAAGAGCTATGGAGTCTGAATGCAGATTGAAGCATATTATTTTCTCTTTTTTTGTTTTTTCTTTCTTGTGGTTTTCCCTTTTGTTTTGATTTTTCTTCCATAATATGACTAATGTGGAAATAGGTTTAATATGATTATATGTGTATAATCTATATCAGATTGCTTGTCATCTTGGGGAGTAGGGTGGGAAGGGAGAGAGGGAGAAAAAAATTTGGAACTCAAAATCTTATAAAAGTGAATGTTGAAAACTATCTTTGTATGTAATTGGAAAAAATAAAATACTATTAAGTGAAAAAAATAAATAAGCCTAACCTTTTTTCCCAAGCTTCCATAGTTCTATCAAGGCTGCCACAATACATCTAATCACCCAGGCTTGTAACATTGCAGTTGTTCTTATTTTCTCTCATAATTCCTCACTCCCCCTCTTCGCACATGTTCAAGAAGTTACCAAGACTTATCAGTTCTAGTTCCATGTCTTTCATGTGCCTTCCTTTCTAATTGCACAGTCGCCACCCCAACGCTTCTCATTTCATAATTAATCTCCCCGTATTAGTTCTCTACTCTCTCTAACCTCTTCTACACACGCCTGCCAAAGTGATTTTCTGAAATCTAACATCTGGCTATATCATTCCCATGTAAAATAAACTCAAGTCCCTATTAGCTCTAGGATAAAGTATAGATTCCTCTCTTTGGCACGTCACAAACTAGCTCCAACTTATCTTTGCAGCCTTAGTATACATTTCTCCCCTTCATACACTCCCTAGTCTAGCCAATCTGGCCATCTTACTGTTGCTTACATATAACACTTATCTTGCCTTTTCTGACCTTTGCACAGTCTGTCTGCTATGACTGTAGTGGAGTCCCTGCCCGCCTCCTACTCTTGGAATCCCTAGTTTCCTACAAAGTTCAGTTTATAAATGACCTTTTGCATGGAGCTTTTCCTGATGTCATCAACTACTAGTGTTTTCCTGCTCTGCTTCCTCCCACATACCAAAGTTACCTCATATATAGTACACTATAGTATATTCTGAATTTACTTATGTGTGTGTGTGTGTGTGTGTGTGTGTGTGTGTGTGTGTGTGTGTGTGTGTGTGTGTGTGTAACACTGAGGAGCCACTTTGGGGTCCACAAAGATTAGGGTACTTCATTTATTCCTTATTTTGTACCTAACCATATGGTTTGGGCCAGGTTAATCCTAGGAAGCCTAGCACCTAATGAAAGGAGTAGGGCCACACTTCTTTCTTGTTCTAACACTCTTTGGCTCATTAAAACCTCCACCCCAGTGCCCCAGGGACAAATTTACTTATAATTTTGGCTATAACTCATATTTATAGTTTCCTCCCCGAGGGAAGGTGGGGACTATATACACTATGAATCAGGCATGAAGCAGGCAGTTTATTCCTACCCACACAGGAAATGCTGAGCATGAAAGACTGACTGGCAATATGTATCAACCAATTGACTTAAAACAGAATTCAATAATTTGTAATTACTTTTATAGTCTACTGGCAGGATGATACTTACACGTCATCAGAAAATGAAGGAGTTTACAGCAATGTTCTTAAGAATCCAAACAGCTCTTAGTATGTTTACCGGTGAAATGGCCAGGCTTTGTCAAGTTCTCTCCTTGCTGGTCTTTATTTCCAAGAATTCTGGAGATAGCTGTAAGGGACTGTCTCCCCTCTCTGTCCTCTAGCGTCCATTCAGCTCCATTCCAGTGGGACCCAGGACCCCTGACATTTCATATTCACACAATTGTCTCCAAGCTTGGTCTGTCTGAGATCAGGGAAGAACAGACAAAAAATGGGGAAAAGGCATCCAAGACCCCAGATGCAGGCTCACCCATTTGAAAACCCCTGTCATTTGAGCATGGTCATCATTATGCTAGGGTGGAGAAAGACCAATCCTTCCTTACCTTTAAAGTCCAGGGTGGGACTTTGAAAGTCCCAGGACTAACAGCATCCTGAGTGTTGGAGCAGTGCTCAGACAAGAATAGCCAAGACCAAGGGAATTTAAGAGTCTCTAACACTCTGTCTGGAGATGTCATTCACCTTGAAGATTCAAGTCCCTGAACTTCAAAGATCCAGCAAGGTCTACTTCTTGGGCCTCAATATCTAGTTTGTGTATATATATATATATATATATATTTTATATATATATGGTGGGGAGAGGAGAAGGATCATTTGCTTTGAGATTGGATCCACAACTCAGTGGTGTGAGCAGGGCCTGCCTGGTTCTAAGTATGGTGTCTAAAATTAGGTCCCTCCTTCAAGGGTTTCTGGAGCTGCTCCAAGAAATCCACATGGAGACTAAGCAAGGTCAGCCACCCTGCTCAAAAAAGTAGCAAAGGGTAGAGTCTGGCTCTGGCACAAAATACCCATTCAGAAATTAAAGCTAGAGAAATGAGTGACTCAAAGGAAATATAGACCTCTATAAAAAGTTGTATATCTAGCAATCCCCAAAGAGGAGTAACTGTAACAACTCTACGTCAGACCTGTCAAATTGATAAACTTGACCAAAAAAGGAAAATGACAGATGTTGGAGGGAACACAGGGAACAGTTTTCCTGTTGTGGGAAAAATGCAAATGCTGACACACTGTTGCAGTCGTGAACGGATTCCACCATTTTGAAAAGCAATTTGGAACTACGCACAAAAAATGTACCCAACTGTGTATATCTTTTTAGCCCAATAACACCACTAATACATCTATATCCAAAAGAGGCAAAAGATCCATTCGTACAAAAATATTTATATCAGCTGGTAAAGAACTGGAAATTGAGTTTGCCTATCGATTGGGAATGGCTGAACACATCTTACCTTCTCCAGGAAGCCTTTCCTGGTCCCCTTTCTCTCAGAGATTGTACATAATTGTTTTCATGTTGTCTCCCTTGTTAAAATAAAGCTTCTTGATGTTAAGTGCTGGTTGTTTTTGTTTTTTAACTTTCTTTATATCCTCAGAGTTTAGTACAGTGCCTGACACATAGCAAACACTTGATAAATGCTTATTGATTAAAAATGACTAGAATATTCTTGTGGTGCGAGAAAAGATAAAGGAGACATTCTCAATGAAAACTGGAAAGACTTGTATGAACTGACACAGAGAACAGTGAGCAAAATTAGTAAATAATTTGTAGAATAATTTATACAATAATGACAACATTGTTAAGACAAACAACATTAAAAAAATTAAGAAGGCTGCTCAAGGAAGAAGGCAACATGTTAGGATGTAGAGGAGCCCAGAGCCTCTGTAGGGTTTAGAAATGCACCAGTCTAAAAGGAGATAAAAAGAAATACCTGTATAATCCTCTGCTCAACTCTAAGACCCACAGAAGGACCTCATGTAAACTTGTGGAGATCCTGAGATAGATAAGCTGGGTAGGTCAGAAGTAGAACACAGAGAAACTTGGGGAGAGGTTAGGGCAGCCTAGAGATAGAAGAAATGCCTAGGCAAAGACTAACTTGGACATTTGGAAGTCTATGGTAACAGGAACACAGTGAGAAGAAGTAGTCCCCTAGGTACTCCAGTCTAGACTAGTGTGGGCAACCAGAACTCAGAGGCAGGAGAAAGACCCTAGGCAAGGATCAACCCAGGGTTTCTCCAAAGCTGTTGGCAAATGACTAGTACTGGAGTAGCCCTGTAGCCCAGCAGCATGCAGAAAACATCTAGGCAGAGAATAATATGGAGAGAGGTTTTGGTGCTCTAGAGCAAGAGAGAACCCCTAGACAGAGCTCAAAATTGGAGCAGTTCCAGAAACCCTTGAAAGAGGGACCTATTTTTAGACACTATACTGAAGACCAGGCAAGGTCTGCTCACACCATTCAATTGTGGATCCTGTCCAAAGCAAAAAGGAAATAGGAGAGAGGTACAAAGGAGGGGCAGAGAGTAGTTTAAGATGGAATATAGGATAAGTAAGAAAAAAGTCATAGGCAAAACAAACTTAAATATTTGAGGGAGAAACATGAAGGAGGATTAAAAGGAAAAGAAGAAAGTGTAAAAAACCTTGGATCAAGGATAGGGAAAGGGAAAGATAAGAGATGTATCAGAAAAAAACAGGCCATTTTATTTATAGGTGCTAGGCAAACTCCCTCTCTTTTACTATCCTCTTACTGTAAAGTTGGTAGTGGTAGCAAAGAGAGGAAACAATACAAGATGGAGAGAAGTATCCATTTAATAATAATTCAGAATATCAATTAAATGAATGCACCCATAAATAGTAAAATGAATTAGGAAATAAAACCTGACAATATATTGTTTATAAGAAATACATTTGAAACACAAAGATTCATATAGAGTTTAAATGAGGAGCTGTAGTAAAATCTAGTATGCTTTCACTGAACTTAAAAAAGCATGGCTAAAAAATCATCATTTCAGACAAGGCTCTGGTAAAAAAAATGTATATATATATATATGTGTGTGTGTGTGTGTGTGTGTGTGTGTGTGTGTGTGTGTGTATGTGATAAAGAGATAAGAGAAGAAATAAGCTTAATGTAATTCTGAAAGACCCTATAGATACATCAAATTTCAATACTTGATATTTATGTACCTAAAAGCATAGCATCTAAATAATTAAGGGGAAATTGGAGGAAAAAATAGATAGTAAAACTCTAGTAGTGGGAGATGTTAATGTGATCCTTTTAGAATTAGATAAATCTAATAAAAATAAAAACCACCAAAAAAGAAACTAAATACCTGAATAGGACTTTCAAAAAAATTGAGATGATACATCTTTGGTCTCTGCCAAATTAAAAAAAAAAGAAATTTATATAATGAGCTGGTAAATCAAAAAGCCACATTTTGGAAAAATAGAAAATTTAATAAAAGAAAATGATAATAAGATAGCATATCAAAACTTACATGATATAGCTAAAGTTTTTAGGAGGAAATTTGTATCTTTAAATGCTTTCATTGACAAAAGAAGAAATCAATGAGTTAGATACACAACAAAAAAGCTTGAGCAACAACAAATCAAAAATCTCTAACTAAGCAACAAAGTAAAGATTCTGAAAATTAGAGAAAAAAATGAATAAAATTGGAAACACTAGAACTATAAAGGATTTACAATTAAATTTTATCACAGAACAATTAATTCCAATACTACATAAACTATTTGCAATAATAAGAAGTCAACTTTCCAATCTCTTTCTATTATATAAATATGATCTTGATATCTAAACCAGGGAGAGATAAGACAGAGAAAGAAAGTTACAGATATTATTATTGAACATTGATGAAAAAATTAAATAAAATATTAAGAGGCAGGCTACAACAACACATTGCATTATACATTATGACCATATTGGCTTTATAAGCAGGGTTAATTCAACATATGGAAAACTATAAATATGATAAGACATGTTTATAATATAAACAATAAAAACCATATGCTTATATCACTAGATAAATTTGATAAAACCAAGCACATTTCAATTTAAAGCTTTAGAAATTATATAATAAATATATCTTGGGGTAGCTAGGTGGAGCAGTGAATAGAGCACTGGCCCTGAAGTCAGGAGGACCCGAGTTCAAATCCTGCCTCAGACACTTAATACTTACTAGCTGTGTGACCTCGGGCAAGTTGCTTAACCCCAATTGCCCTCCAAAAATAATAATAATAATAACAATAACAATAACATCTTTTGAGAAGATTAAAAAAGATTCTGTATAATTTATTTATTGATTCTATTTATAAGTAATTAATTTTGTCCGATAACTTGTTTTGTTCTGTAACTACTTAAATCATGACTCTTTGTTTCTGAACTTGGCTCAGAGTTTCAGCTGGCTTATAATGGGTTAAGTTAAAAAAATCCAGTGTGCCTGCTAATCATCGATCTGTTCTTGCCTAAAGAAATTTAATTGACTTTGGAGATGTGTGTGAAAGCAAAGAAGTCAGGCCCAATATCTTTACACCACCAAGGTCTCCTTCAAGGTTTGCTATCCAATAGTCTGGGCCTCTATCTTACACCTGCATTCAAATAACAAGCACTTCTTAGTCTTATGAGAGAAGAAGGGGAGCTCATTGCTAGCTCCATTACCAAACTTCCAACCAGTCATATTGTTCTCTGCATGTTTCTAACCAATCATGTTGCCCTTAATCCCATGATATTCTTTGTTCTGTACTTCCCAACACCTATAAAAGGGGAACTGTTCTGTTGCTCAGGGACTTTGGCATAGAGGCATGTCATTGACCCATTTTTTGTCAGGCAGCATACCCCTGCTAATAAATGTTATCTTGCTTGGAGAATTGCCTCAGTATAACCTTTTGTTAAATTTTAAATGTGACACTTTATAAACCCAAGAGCAAACATTCTGTGCAATGGAAAAAACTTAGAGGTCTTTCCAATAAAAGCAAGAGTAAAGAAATATGTCCATTAGCACAACTATTATTTAATATGGTGCTAGAAATATAGCTGTAGTGATATGATAAAAAAGAGAAATTGAGAGAATAAGCATAAGCAAAGAGGAAACAAAAGTAGTGTTTTTACAGATGACATAATGATGTATTTGGAAAATGGTAAAGATTCAACTAGAATTAATTGAAAGAATAAATTTAGTAAAGTTGTGGGATAGAAAATAAAGTCACATAATTGTAATCATAATAACAGCTATCATTTATATTGGAGTTTAAGGTTTGGAAAGCATTTTTTAAATGTTATCTCATTTTATCCTCACTACAACTCTGGGAGATACGTATTATTATCCTCACCCTCATTTTACAGAATAATGAAACTGAGGCAGGTTGTGGTTAAGTGATTTGTGCGTAGTCTGAGGTAGGATTTAAACTCAAGTTTCCAACTCCAGGTCCAGTGTTCTTTCCATTGTACCATCTACCTGCCTGTATGTGCAAAATTTCAATATCTCACCAACAAAGCCCAGCAGGAAGAGTTAGAAAGAGAAATTCCATTCAAAGTAACTATAGAAGCTATCAAATATTTGAGAGTTTATCTACCAAAATTCAACCAGGATCTATGAATCCAACTATAAAATATACTGCTGAAATATGGTTATACTTAAATAATTGGAGAAATATAAATTGCTCATGAATAGCTCAAGTCACTATAATTATAAATAATAAAAAGTACAATAGTACCTAAATTAATTTAATTTTTGTGCTGTATCAATTAAACTACCAAAGGAATGTTTATAGGCTAGAAAAGAAATAATAATGAAATCAATATGGAGGAATAAAAAGTGAAGATCTTAAGGGTAATTATGAAAGAAAGGGGAGAAGGAAAAGGGTTTATTGGTACCAGATATCAAACTGTACTATAAAGTAGTAGTAATTAAAATAATTTGATACTGCTTTAAAAACAAAGAAATTAATCAGTGAATAAGATTTGGTATACAATCTGCAGAAGCAAACAAACACAGTAGTAGAATCAATGTTATGTGTCAACAAATGTGCTAAGTTCTCAAGATACAAAGAAAGGCAAGACACAGTCTTGCTAGATTTCCAGGGGCAGAGTCAAGATTGTAGGGTAAAAAAAGCATTCAGACTAACTCTTCCAACATTCCCCTCCAAACAATGACATCTTAAATAGAATTTTAGAGAGGCAGATCCAATAAAAGGTCAGAGTGAGACATTCTTCCAGCCCAAGATAACATAGGAGGTTGGAAAGAGAGATCTGTGACATGGGAGAGGAGGTTGGTCCAGAGCCCATGTGGATGAAACACAAGTGGTGGGATTAGGTGGTGGTTAAGAAGCATCAGCAATTTTGGTAGTTTTAAAATCAGAGATGGTAAGGGTACCTGGTACCTGGTCAGGAAGAGATTAAAGGGTACTCCTATGCTAGCACTGAACATAGGACCAAGAGTAGAGGTCCCAAGGGGCTCTTTCACTTCTGGCCCCAAAGAATCAGTGACCCTGATTGTTTCCCTAAGGGAGGTCCAAGGGAAGAGGAGCTCTGAGGAGCAGTATTAATTACAATCTCAAATGATAAGGGCCCTTCCTGGATAAGATCAGAGTGTAGGCCAAGAGATAAGTGATCACACCTCTCCCCACATGGCATTACCAATAGAAACACCAAGCCCCAAGAACTAGATTTGAAAACAAACAAGCAAACAAAAAACGGGAAGCTTGAGACAGTGTTGCTTCCCCACTCCATGCCACTCATGCCAGGAATGAGCCCAAAATTAACATGAAGCTCCAAATCAAGAAATAGGGTGGGAAAAAGGGGCAAACAACAACAACAAAAAAGAACTTGACCATAAAAACCTGCTATGGTGACGGGGAAGATCAAGACACAGATTTAAAATAAGACAATTAAATCAAAATAGTTATAAGCAAAGCCTCAAATGAAAAAGCAAGATTTATGGAAGACCTAAAAATTAATTTCAAAATCAGATTTGTAGAGGAAAAATTAGGTAAAGAAATGGAAGCAAAAGGAGAAAATTATGAAAAGACAATTAACAGCTTGGTTAAAAAAATACTGAAGAAAATAACACCTTAAAAAACAGAATTGGTCAAGTGGAAAAAGAGGTACAAAAGCTCACTGAATAAAATCATTCCTTAAAAATTAGAACTGTGCAAGTAGAAAGTAATGATTCCACGAGACATCAGGAAACAATAAAATAAAATCCAAAGAATGAAAAAATAGAAGACAATGTGAAATATCTCATTGGAAAAACAACTGACCTGGAAAATAGATTAAGGAGAGTAAATTTAAGAATTACTCGATTCCCTGAAAATTATGATTATAGAAAAATCTATGACTTTAAAAATATCATATATTAAGAAATTATCGAGGAAAACTGCCCAATATCCTAGAACCAGAGGGTAAAATAGAAATGGAAGGAATCTACCAAACACCTCCTGACAGAGATCCCAAAACAAAAATTCATGGGAATATCATAGTCAAGTTCTAGAGCTCCCAGCACTTCAATCAATAATAAAGAAACCATTCAAAGGGGCAGCTAGGTGGCACAGTGAGTAAGAGCACCGGCCCTGGAGTTGGGAGGACCTGGGATCGGATCTGGCCTCAGAAAATGAGCACCCATACATAAATAATGACTGGCCGTGTAACCTTGAGCAAGTTACTTAGCCCCAATTGCTTAAAAAAAAAAAAAAAAAGAAACCATTCAAATACTGTGGAGTCAGTCAGGATCACACAAGATTTAATAGCTTCCATGTTAAAGGAGCAGAGGGATTAGAACATGATATTCTGGAAGTCAAAAGAACTGGGATTACAATCAAGAATAATTTACCCAGCAAAACTGAGTATAATCCTTCAAGAGAAAAAAAAAATTAAAATTTAATGAACTAGAGTACTTTGAAGCATTCCTGATGAAAAAAATCAGAGGTTATGAAAAATTTGACTCTCAAATACAAGACTCAAGAGAAACATAAGGTAAACATGAAAGAGAAATCATAAGGGACTCAATAAGGTTAAATTACCTTTCTGGATGGGAAGATGACACATGTATCTTCTAAGAACTTTATCAGTATTAGGACAGTTAGAAGGATTCTACATAGAAAGAGGGTGCAGTTGATTATGTTGGGATGATGTAAAAAAAAAAATGAATAGGAAAGAAAGAAGGATGCCCTAGGAAAGGGTGGAAAAGAAAAGAAATTTTTTTGTGCTGTATTATTTTACATAATTATCTTACATTATTATGTAATTTAATTATTATCTTACATAACTTATTATCTTACATAAAAGAGGCATGCAAGGAAGACCTTTACAATGGAAGGGAAAATGTAGTGGAGTTGGGGGGTAATATTTAAACCTCAATCACATCTAAATTGGTTCAACAAGAGGGAATATGTATATGTATGCATGTATACACACAGACAGATATGTAAATACATACACACATACACACACTCAAATAGTAATAGGAATCTATTTTACTGTAATGCCAAGCAAAGGCAATTTCCAAGGTTCAGAACACCAGCATAGTAACTCTCCATTTTATTCAATGACAAATTAAGGCAAAACATTTACAGAAAAGAGAAAATCAAAATACAGCATTCACCAAGTGTAATTTAATAATTTCCAAGTACTACTTCACCCCTGGGCAGTACATTCATTTAGTCAATCACAAAGTCTCTCTTCTGAAACGGAGATTAAGATTAGTTTCCAATCATAAGCAAAGTATATTCATTTGGTCAACCACAGAGCACAAAAAATCAAGTTTCCCACCCCTGGATCACAACTGAATTATAATTATCATCAGTTAATGCCAAGCACCTTCTCAAAAGGGGCAGTGGAGAGCACAAAGGCCATCTACTCCTGAGCTACAGCAAGGTTAAGATATCATCACAGAATTTAGCACCCAAAAAGAGGTCTTTTCTTTATCTTGCCCTGAGGCAAGTTCTCAGCAATCTGTTCCTGGGGAGACATAGCTTAACAAAGCTACAAGATACATTGCCAGTGTCCTCATCAATTCACTCTCTGCAGAACAGTCTCAGGACCCCTGAAAATATCAGCAAGACCCTCTTCCAGGATTTCTGTAAGCATACAAGAAGAGAAAGCCTTCTTCAGGGCTTCTGAACCAACAGCAAGTTTCCAGGATCTCTGCAACAACAGCACCAGTGGATGAATCTGGCAAAACAACATCAAAACAGACAGACAAAATACTGGCATCACAGCCATGTCTCCTCAGTCCTTGACAGCTCTGAGTGGCAGCTCTCAAAAGTCCTGGGCAGCTCCAATTGGCCCTCAGAAATCCTCTCTCTCTGCCTCCACGATGCTGCTTCCAAAAGTTCTTCTGCCTCTCTCTGCTTGGGCCTTCTCTAAATCCATGGCACCAGGTCCCCCCAGTTCAGCCCTCTCTTTTCATGTCAACAAGTCCATCCCACAAGTGGGATTCACAAGCTCTGGGTTTCAGCACTCAACCTGAAAACCAAGCCAATACAGGGGGATCATTAAATTCCATTACTATTACATTTACCCAACAGGGAATAGGAGGGGAAGGGTATAAGAGAAAAGGGGGGTGATAAAAGAGAGGGTAGATAAAAGAAAGCAGTGATTAGAAGCAAAATAGATTTTAGAGGAGTACAGAATAAAAAGAGAGAGAAGGATAAACCGAAGAAAATAGCATGGAGGGAAATTCAGGGTTAGTAATCACAACTCTGAATGTGAATGGGATGAACTCACTAATAAAATATAAAAGGATGGCAGAATGGATTAGAAACTAGAATCCAGTAATATGTTATTTATAAGAAACACACTTGAAACATATGCAGAAGTAAAATAAGGGACTGGAGCAGAATCCATTATACTTTAACTGACATAAAAAAGTGGGGATAGCAAACATGATTTTGGATGAAGCAAAGGCAAAAATAATTAAAAAGGATAAACAGATAAATAAATTCTTGCTAAATGCAACATAGACAATCAAGTAATATAGCAATACTAAGCATATATACACCAAATGGAATAGCATTCAAATTCTTAAAGGAAAAGTTAAATGAATCACAGAAGGAAATAGACAATAAAACTATACTAGTGGAGGACCTCAATTTTCCCCACTCAGAACTAGATAAATCTAACCAAAAATAAATAAGAAAAAAGTCAAGGAGATGAATAGAATCTTCTTAGAAAAGTTAAATATGATAGACTTCTGGAGAAAACTAAATGGAAAAAGAAAGAAGTATGCCTCTTTCTTTCTTTTCTTTTCTTTTTTTGCTTGTTAGAGGGCAGTTGGGGTTAAGTGACTTGCCCAAGGTCACACGGCTAGTTTTTGTGTTAAGTGTCAGAGGCCGGATCTGAACTCTGGTCCTCCTGACTCCAGTGCCGGTGCTCTATTCACTGTGCCACCTAGCCATCCCAAGTATACCTTTTTCTCAACCTTCACAAAAAATGACCATGAATTAGGCCATAAAAACCTCACAACCAAATGCAGAAATTAGAAAGATTAAATCACCCTTTTCAGGTCATAATGCAATAAAAATTACATTTAATAAAGGGCCATGGAAGTATAGATTAAAAGTTAATTAGAAACTAAATAATCAAATTCTAAAGAATAAGTGGATCAAAGAACAAGTCATAGAAACAACCAATGATTTCATTAAAAAGAATGACAACAATGAGACAACATAACCAAATTTGTGGGATGCAGACAAAATTGTATGCATTAATAAAAGAGAGAAAGAGCAGATCAATGAACTGGGTATGCAACTGAAAAACTAGAAAAAAGATCAAATTAAAAATACCCATTCAAACACCAAAGGAAATCCTGAAAATCAAAGGAGAGATGAAAGTAAAAAAACAAAACAAAAGAAACAAATCAAAAACCTTTGAACTAATAAATAAAACTAGGAGTCAATTTTATGGAAAAAAGCAACAATAAAATAGATAAACCATTGATTAATTTGATTTAAAAAAAAAGAAAAACAAACTACAAAAATCAAAAGTGACTGCATGACCAATGAAGATTTAGTTAAAGCAAATATTAGTAGTTATTTTGCCCAATTATATGCCAGTAAACTGAAAATCTAAGTAGAATGCATGAATATTTACAAAAATATAAACTACCCAGATTAAAAGAAGAGGAAATGTAATACTTAGATAAGACTATCTTAGAAAAAGAAATGAACAAGTCATCAATGAGCTCCCTAAGAGAATATCCCCAGGACCAGATGTACTTACAAGTGAATTCTACCAAACATTTAAGGAACAATTAATTCCAATATTATATGAACTATTTTAAAAATAGGCAAAGGAGTCCTACCAAATTCCTTTTATAATACAAACATGGTATTGATACCTAAACCAGGAAAAGTGAAAACAGAGGAGAAAACTATAGACAAATTTCTGTAATGAATATTGATGCAAAACTTAAAAATAAAATATTCCCAAAGGGCTATAAAACTGCACATACCCTTTGACTCAATAATACCACTAATAGGTTTGAATCCCAAAGAGATGAAAAAAAAAGGAATGGCATTTGTATGTATGAAACTGTTTATAGCAGTTCTTTTTGTGGTGGCAAAGAATTGGAAGTTGAGGGGATGCCCATCAATTAGGGAATGACTGAATAAATTGTAGTATATGATTGTGATGGAATACTATGATGAGCAAGATGCTTTCAGAAAAACTTGGAAAGACTTACATGAACTAATGCAAAGTGAAGTGAGCAGAACCAGGAGAACATTGTACACAGCAACAGCAACATTGTATCATGATCAACTGTGAATGGCAGCTATTTTCAGAATACAAAGACCTAAGACAATTCTGAAGGACTTATGATGAAAAATGCCGTCCACCTTCAGAGAAAGAACTGATGGAATCTGAATGCAGAACAAACTATACTGTTATTTTATTTTCTTTTTCTTGCTTGTTTTTGTTTGTGTTTCTTTAATAACATGACTAATATGGAAATGAATTGCATGACTGCACATCTATAAACTTTATCAAATTGCTTGGTTTTTTTTTTCAATGACAGGAAGGTGGAGGGAAGGTAGGAGAGAATCTGCAACTTAAAATTGTAAAAAAAAACTCTAAAAGTTAAAATTATTTTTACATATAATTGGGAAAAAATAAAATACTGAGTAAAAAAAGTTCTGCCCTAAAGAAAGAGGTGAGGGGAAACACTGCAGGTTTTACACCCTTCCCAATCCCAACCCTCTGATCTCCAAAGTCTATTTTTGAGGCTGAATGGCAGTAGAATTTTTTGCATCAGAGAGAATGACAGTTGACAAGAAGAGGAGCCCAACTCAGACCCAGTTAGTCAGAACACCTTGGAAGTGCCTGTGTCTTCTGTGTGGTCTTTTTCATCAGTGTTGTAGATCAGTCAAGGGCATTGACATCCTGGCCCAAGACAACATGCATACAACGCTAGTGAGGGGTGGGAGCAGAAGACAGGTGTGTGGCACCAGGCCTACCTAGCACAGAGGACTCCAGAAATTGTGACTATGGTCCTTCTGACTGGGGAGAAGTAGATTATAGATTATAGATTATAGATTATAAAATCCCCCCTCAGAGGGAAATTGCTTAGATTCTAGTATAGGAGAATAACCCTCACTCAGTATAGGAAAGGGAGGCAGAGTGGTGTAGGCAGTGGCAGTGCTTGGTACGAGCAAGCAGTTACAGTATCCAAAGCAGTATCAACCTGGCACAGGAGGTCAGTACTATGTCCTGTATTTAATAGGGAAAAGAGTCAAGTTGCATGTGGTGACACTTGCCCAGCAAAGGAAGGCAGTGGCAGTGCCCATGTCAGTGCTCAGGGCTATAGTGCTAGGCACAGGTGGCAGAGCTTGGCCTAGGCAGAGTGAGTGTGTGTGTGTGTGTGTGTGTGTGTGTGTGTGTGTGTGTGTGTGTGTGTGTTTTGGGCGGGGTGTTAAGCCAAATAACAGAAGGAAACAACATGGGCCACAACAGCAGAAGTGGCAGCAGAGATCAGTAGGTTAGGCCCTGGTGGCAGTGGGCAGTGGCATAGTTCCTATATCAGTGACAGAGGGAAGCAATGCAAGCCTCAGAGGCAATGGATAGTAAGTAATAGCAGACCGCATATAGGGTATATCCCAACAACAGCAGAATGGTCAGATGTGTGGGACCTAGTAGAGTGGGCCAATTGGCAAAAGACAAGCCCAATATAATCTTTTTGCTTTGGGTGATCCAGAAATGATGAGGCCCCTCCATGTTGTTACCAGTACAGTATTCAGTGGCCATTGGATTCCTTTTTCCGTAGGGAGAGTTTGAAGACCAAGTGGCTGGCATTCATTGTTGGGAAGTAGCTTGCTTTCTTGGTGAAGGGGGGTTCTGAAACTTTCTGCCCAGCCCCAATAAAAAAATGGAAGTACCTTCTCTTCATCCTTCAAGGAAGTAAGCTTTTTCCCTTCCCATCCCTGCCTCCTGCTCCCGAAGAGTGAGAAGTCCTAGCTGATGGGTCAAGAAATACTGAGTAGTATTACAGTGTTATTCCTAATTATAGACTCTCTGGTGCAGGGTACATAAAGGAGGGAAACTGCAAAAGACTGGTATCAACCACTGTACATAGTAGCCAGAATGTTTTGATCTGAAACTCTGTCCTTTCAAAGTATGTTGTTTGTTGGTATGAGGAGGGGAGGGATGTAAGGATTGATATTTCTGGTCTTTTAAGATTCTCTCATAGTTGGCTACAATCAGAGTGATATTTACTTGTTTTGTCTTTTTATCTTTCTAATTTTATTTTCCTTTTTTAGGGCTACCTATGCCAGGTTTTTTAGACTAGGATTGTCCAGTAACAGACCTTAGGCCATTTAGTGAAAGTGTCAAACACAGGGCCACTTGGCAGCAGAAGGTCCCACAACAGTGTAGTGAACCAGATTACAATGTAATTAGGGAATACTTATCAAAATGAAAAATACAGTAAAACATAGATAATGTTAATACTTGGTTTTCTAAGTCAATATATAGGGTAGCTAGGTGGCACAGTGAATAGATCACTGGGCCTAGAGTCAGAAAGACCTGAATTCAAATCTGGCCTCTGACACTTACTTGCTATGTGACCTTGGGCAAGTCACTTAACCCTATTTGCCTCAGTTTCCTCATGGGCTGGAGAAGGAAATAGCAAACTAATCCAGCATCTTTGCTAAGAAAATGCCAAATGGGTCAGGAAGAGTTGGAAGTGATGGAAACAACTGATACATGGCCTGGAGGGTTCCTTATGTGTAGTTTCCATTTTTGTTTGACACCACTGCCCTAGATATCCTTTGAGAAACTTGCCACCAGGGCAGCTAGGTGGCTCAGTGAGTAAGAGCGCTGGCCCCAGAGTCAGGAGGACCCGGGATCGGTTCCGGCATCAGAAAATTAGCACCTACACATAAATAACTAGCTGTGTAAACTTGAGCAAAGTTACTTAACCCCAGTTGCTTTAAAAAAAAAAAAAAGAAACTTGCCACCAACGGGTGGGAGTAATAGGAAGTTATCTACCAAGATGGGCAAGGTTCACTTTTCTTTTTTTTTTTTTGTAGTTCAGTTTTTATTTCATAATCATAAATTTAACTCTGCAGTCTAGCCAGACTTATGGAAGGAAAAGGGAAATGAAATCCAAAGAGAACTGGAGCAAGTAAGAACACAAAGGTTGTAGGATATGGGAAGATAAGGTTTGGCAGTGCTGTCTGTAGCTAGAGGCTTTGGTGGTTAAGAAAAAAATCAAATCAAAACAAAGCAGAATTTCACAGTCAGCAATGTTGCTCTTCTTGTTTGTCTTGTCACGTTGGGATCTGAAACACTTGATGACTTGCATGATGTTCGTGCCTTCTTCCACTTGGTCAAAGACCAAGATGCTTGCCTTCCAACCAGACTTAGCTGTTCAGATGGAAAAGTGGGAGTTACTTATTTTGGGCCCAGGCTTTGCCAATCGCCAAGATGCCAGGACAGTGTACTTCAGGATGAAGCTCTAGTTAGCAAATTTCTCTATCAAAGTCTATAGATGGACTTGCTACTGGTGCCATTATGATGTATGAAGCATGTGGACCCCAGGAAAGTAGGATCCCTTATATCCAAAACTTTTCTCTCCAGTGCTCTTAGAGCATAGAAGTTGTCTGTTGTTTTTAGACCTTTATCTTCAAATAGCTTGAAAGAAACTTGGTCCAAGGGCTTATTATTTGACATAGGTGTCAAAGTACATGATGGAGTTGGCCATGGCTGGGCTAGAAGTTGCAATGTAGACTGCAGGAGAGGTGGGGAAGGAGGGGTTGGTGGCACTAGGCACACTGACCAAGTGAAGTGAGGGCTCCTGGTTGCAGTGTCTGTGAAACTAGGCTAACTTTTCCTAAGGCTCTTATCCTACAAAGGCTAAAAGTAGAAACTTGAAAGGCATTAAAACTGTCCCAGAGAATTGATCAACAAGATGACTAAGGCTCTGCTTCCTGGTCTCTAGAAAAAAGTGAAGAGTTGCTTCCTGAGACTTCTGAATTAGCAGACTTGATCAAGCTCAGATGAATCAATGCTATATCCTTCCTAGATATGATTTTCCTGCTATAACTAAGTAAACCTTTTGTTAACTTCTTAGCAAGGACTATGAAGTGTTTCATTTTGTTAGAATCTGGGCTCTAAAGAAGTGGCTTTTTGCCTTATCTAACCAGGAAGCAGGCCTATTCCTCACTTCCTAGGCAACAGTTCCAAGCCATGCTGCTATCTGGGTATTCCTTCCCCAATCCCTTATGTGTGCTCTTGCTTGCTTGTATTTGTCTACTCAGTGCTTAGTACAGAATTTGACCCGTAGTAAGGGCTTAATTAATATTGTCTATTTAAGAACTCTAGATATAGGGATGAGAAGGACATGAAATGAGGTGGAATAATAGAAGATTAATACCATCTGCTGGAGAACTCTGGTCAGAGAGAGATGCTGCATGATATAGTGGCAGCAGAAGAACTGAGGGTAAAGAGAGGGAGTGATGATAACACCCTCATCTGGTGGGAGCGACAGACAATTCTAGGCAATTTGATGGACCATACTAAGAGCAGGTGTGAGGAACATACTTGTCACATTTGACAGAACACTTACTGGGGTCCTTCTGTAAGGGCATGAATGGTGAGGTTGCTCTGGAGGTAGGTGTTGTCTTTTCCCATAATCACTGTACTACATTTATTTGTCTGGTAGACAAACCTGTTCATTCTCTGAGCCTTATGAATTATGCATGAGCTTGAAAGGGTTACACCCTGCATGGTTTTCAAGTAGTAAAATACTCAGACTCTGGGTGGGGACAAGGAGACTGAGGTTAGAGAAGCATCCTAAAGTGTTGGGGAGACTTTTGTTTTATGCGAGGGTGTCATGAAGGAGACACAAGGGCTACATAATGAGTACCTACCAGCTTACTTAGTAAGGGACTATCAGTCAATGTTAGGGGGCAGGATTACCTAATATCAGCACCCTCTAAGTTCAAGGTTGCCTTTGGGATGAAATGAAACAATTGTTAAGTCACTGAATGATTGAATGAACAAAAAGAGGTTCACTTTGCCCTAAAATAGAAAGGGTATGCAACAGAGAGACAGTGGTACTTAGCTTTGTAATGACAAAGTTCCCTGTGTATCCCCTTTGGAAACGCATTTGGTCATTAGGGCAGGGCCTGGTAACTTGACTATTCTTCAGACATCTACCAAATTGGAGGGCCCTGACTCCATGTGGGTGAGACTTTTTATGCCCTTTGGATGACCAGGAAGCTGCACCAAGGGAGACAGGAGTCAATTGGGTCCCAGGGAAAGCTTTGTTGCCTTTTGGGGCAAGTTAGGTAGTACGGTGGATCAAGTGCTAGATCTGTAGTTAGATTTGAGTTTGGATTCAGTCTAAGACAGTAAGCTATGTGATGCTGGGCAAGTCACTTAACCTCTATTTGCCTCAGTTTTCTCATCTGTAAAATTAGGATATAACAACATCTACCTTCTAAGGTTGTTATGAGGATTAAATGATATGGTTGTAAAATGTTTTGCAAATTTTAAAGTGCTATGTAAGCATTATTATTAGGGTAAACTAAGCCCTGCTGTGGGGATATGAGAGGGTAGAGTAGGGACCCTCCTATCATATCAGGTTGGACTCTGAAAGAAAGCTAAATGGATACTGCCTTTTGGGACAATGTATAATCTTGTGGGAATTGAATGAACCATGCTGACTCCAAGCTTAAGGGAAAAACACTGGAAAAATCCAGGGAAACCTGAGTTACATTCCGGTCTCAGAAATGTATTAGCTGTGTGATCTTAAGCAAGTTGCCTTATTTCTGTTTACTTCAGTTTCCTGATCCATAGAGAGGAAAATAATAATGGTATCCTCCTCCCAGGGCTGTTGTGAGGATCAAAATGATATAATGATTGTGAAATGCTTTAACATAGTGACTGGCGTATGGTAAGCACTATATAGATGTTGACTATTATTATTTCTTTAATTGGATTCTATTACTGGATTTTTTCATGTGATTAGTATAAAATGCCAAAGGGATTAAGATTAATCATTTTTAAATATAAGATAATTTGGAAATGTATTAGGCTGAATGGATGTCATCTGAATGGCAATATGTTTTATTTCATGCTTTAAACATATAATTTTGTTTATGTTATTATTGTTTCTAAATTCTACATATAAAAATTGGAAATTATTATAACAGAAACACTATATAGAAAAACAACCTTTTTTGTCTGGATGCTGTTAGATTATGAGTTGAGCTGTTAAAAGAATGTGGTAGATATATTTGAAAACTTAAATATTTAATGGGGTATATATTGTTTTAAAATAATAATAACAAAACAATAGCAATAATTTATTGTTTGGGGAAAAAGTTGCATGGACCCTTTAAGATATCCTTATCTGTGAGCACCCTTGAGACTTTGTATGTTACAAAATCTAAAATACTGAAGTTTGAGGACCTACATTTAAGAAAACAGGATTCCCACTCCCAATTCCTTGTCAAATTTTACTAATAATCAGGAGTTTTTATTTAAAAAATTTTGGTTGCCATTTATAAAAATTATGAAAATGTATAGGGTATATATAAGATATAATAACTTCAATAAATTAATATGAGTCAACTATCAGGTATTTGTTGTATAGACGTCTGAAACCCCAGAATGGGATTAGTTTTGATTTATAAATGAAACGTAACTGCTAGGGAAATATGAGAAAATCAATAATATTCAAACTATAAGCTGTGATTAGTGAAATTTTGCTGTGTAAGGTAAAAACTCTTAGGACTATAATTTAATAGTGTTTTGAGTTTTTGATTATGAAATTGGTTATCTGAATTGTCATGAAGCCAATAATAGAAAAAGGCATGTGCTACAGTCTGAGAACTGCTACAGGTAGATGTCTGTCCCTGGGAAAAGTTGAGATGAAGCCTAAGGCAGGAGCCTCTTGACTCAGTTTCCCCATTGTGCTATTTCCTTTCTAACAGGAAATTTACCCACCTGGTTAAACCTGAGCCTGATTTTTGACATTCTGTGAATAATGTGGAAATTTACTACACAATTAGCCGTCAGATATGCTTGGTGTTTGGAATCAACACAGTTAAGGGAGTTTTTCCCATATTATAGTATATGTCAGGTCAGTCTGTGCCCTTAAGGGGACAAGTCTTGACTTTGTTATAACTATGTCCCTACTTTTCTTTAATCAGAGCGGGTGAGCAGTAGAAGTTTTGTAATAACAATACTAAATTCATTAATTAACAGATTGATACTGGAATACCTCTGAATTACTAACAGAATGCTGGCATAAAAGTCATGCAATTTTGATCAATATTTGTGGTCAAATTACAATATAGAGATGATATTCCACCTAAGAGGTGGAATTAGGAAAAATAATAAGACAAAGAGGTAATATAAAAGTTTTCTAATTGAATGGGATAGTAAAATTTGAGAAAGCAACAGGATTAGACTATTTTCTCTGAGAACTACATCCATATACATATGATTGGCTTCTAAATGTTTCTGGTATAAAAATTCAGGTTTCGATTATGTTTTGTAATAAGTTTTCAAAATTGGATTAAGGATTTTACATATCAAGTTGCACTGTAATTGTAAAGAAGGTGAAATTACTTTCCTGTTTTAAAGTATTTTTCTGTTCATTTTAAAAGACAGAAGTTAGACATTTTTTTAAAAAAAGATTCTTATATTAGATATAGAGCTTAGGTAAAGATAAAAACAGTAAGTGGTTATATAAAAAACTGAAATTCTCTAAAGTCTCAGGTGAATTATGGGTTTCTTCTTTTTTTTTTTTTGGAGGGCAATTGGGGTCAAGTAACTTGCCCAAGGTCACACGGCTAGGTTTTTGGTTTGTTTGTGCATTAAGTGTCTGAGGCCGGATAAGAACTCAGGTCCTTCTGACTCCAGGGCCAACGCTCTACTCACTGTGCCACTTGGCCACCCTTTATGGGTTTCTAATTTGATGTCCTTGTAACTCTGTGGTTAATGGGATCAGAACCATAAAGCTTGAGTTGGTTTAAAGATTGTACTAAATTATATTACTGTAGTCATGTATATTGTGTACTGCAGTCTTATTTGTTGTTTGGTTATTCAGTTGTGTCCAACTCTTTGTGACCCTGTGAAGCATACTCTTTCTTCCATGGGGTTTTCTTGGCAAAGATACTAAGTAGCTTTCCATTTCCCTCTCCAGTGGATTAAGGCAAACAGAAGCTAAGTGACTTGTCAAGGGTCACACAACTAAGTGTCTGAGGTCACATTTGAACTCAGGTCTTCTTGACTACAGGTCCAGTGCTCTGAGCTACCTTGCTGCCTTCTCTGTTCTTGTTACTGGCAGATTTTAGCAGAATTATCTAGGCATCTCTACCAGTGATTTAGAACAAGAGAAGCAGAGCTCTCTTCAGAGCAGTTCTAAAAAAAAAAAAAAAGGTCTATTCTAGAATGTCCAGAAGAATTTCCAGGGACTAGATGACTACATGGGAAAACTGGGACTTATGAGAAAACATGGTGCTTAAATGAACATTGGGAGTGGATTACTAGGATACAAGAAGACGGTGTTATTTAATATTGATGGTCATCATTGTATTGCTTTGACCTTTTGTTTCATGGTGTTTAGGTCTGCTGAAGTTATCTCAGTGACGTAAATCTTCCCTCTCAAAATTAGTCCATTGTGAGCTTTCCATATAGTCTGATCTATAGCCTGAACTATGTTAATTCTGATTATGGATATATGGAAAGCCTTATAGATTTGGCTTATAGACAAGTTATTATAAGGGAGGGTGCCAGCCCCTTCCCCCAGGAATCAGAGGAGGAGAATTGTGGGAATTGAGTTAACCAATCTTGTGACTCAATTCTGGATCTAGTTCAGTTTCCTTTCTATTTAATTATGGATCTAGTCCAATTTCTGTCTTGTGAGAAAATGTTATTCAGTTATACGAATGGTGAGAAAACATTATTGCATCGTTTGAAACTAGCCCTGCATAGTTAGGAAGCTAGACCACCTCTACTTGTTGCTTAGAGACCTTTAACTAGGGACCGAGGTTATGCTGACCAGAAACCCAATGGGATCCAAGGATTGATCAAGGAGTTTTCCCACAATTCTATATCTCAAGCAACTCATTTGTCTTAACTGGAAACTGATCTATACTGGTCAATCAGTTACTGTTTTCTTGCTCCTTTGATTGAATACAGACATTTGGGGGACAGGGGGAAGTGGGACACCTTTTTTTTTTTCTGATTTCAGAGAACTGCACCTGTTCACTCTACCCCTCCCATCTCAGAAAGCCCTTAATCTTTCCTTCAATTAGAAATCAGATTATCTAATCTTTTATCCGGATTTGTTTCCTGATAATTGTTTTAACGCATAAAGATGTCTCCCCCAGTGCCAAGCTTAGGAGGCCTGGTTCTAATTTGTTATGTAATAGGCATGTATTGCTTAATAAATCGATATGCTTGAAACCTTGAACTTTTATTTCTTCTGTTATTTCAGATTTCACCCATCACAATCTGGAGGTGGCCAAATTTTCATGACCTTGTGAATGATGTGTGCTCATCTTTAGTAGTTCATGTGTAACTTCATGCCACTTCCAAGTGGATGACTCCTGAATTTCTTTTCCTAGTTCTTATCTTTCATCTACAATCCTAGAACCAATAGTTGTCTGATAGATGTTCTGCTCTCTCTATTCAAATTCAATATTCTCTGTTAACTAACTTTGCCTCTTATTAGTTGTGTGGCCTTGGTGAGGTCATGTCTCTCAAAGTTTCAGTTTCTTCTTCTATAGAATTAGGTGGCTGGACTCTTAAGGTTCATTACAGCTGTAAATTCTATTTCCCAAATTAAATTCATCATCTTCCACCCAGACCAGTTATCCCACTAAGCTTCCTAATTCCTTGTTGATGACGAGTCACTGCTGTGTCACCCAGATTTTTTTTTTTTTTTTGCCTTTTGGAGGGCAATAGGGGTTAAGTAACTTGCCCAAGGTTACATGGGTAGGTTTTCTTGTTTGTGTGTGTTAAGTCCGAACTCAGGTCCTTCTGACTCCAGGGCCAGCGCTCTACTCACTGCGCCACCTAGCCGCCCCGTGCCACCCAGATTTAAAATGTTGGAGTCATCATTAGATTGCTTCCTTTTCCTGTTATTCAAAAGTCTCCATAATCTTGCTGTACCCTTCTCTCATTAAACCTCATCTTGAATTCTATCCAGTCAACCTGGTCTCATTGTCCTCTGACAAATCAAACTCATTCTTATCTATTGCTTTCCCTGTTACTACTACTATCCTCTGTGTGGTCCAGAGGAAAGAGGGCTGGAATTAGAACAAAGCCCAAGTTTCTTCATCTATAAAATGTGGAGGTTGGATTAGAGTCTCTTTTAGCTGCATGATGAGGAAATTGAGACCCAAAGAGGGCCAGTGAAGGGAAGTAATTTTTTCCCCTTTGCCCTAAAAACCTACTGTTCTTAAAAGAGACAGACTCTGAGGGGAGATGGGGTGGCTGCTAGGAAAGTTCCATACAAGTGGGGTTGGGGAAGCATAGACTTGAGCACTTATTCAGATGATCGGGGGATAACTGACAGCTCAGTTTACTGCTCATCTGGTGCTAAAAGGCATATTTCCACTTCCTCTAGGATCTTTTATATTTTTTCCCCTAACCACCATAGCCTAAATTGATGTCTCCTTTTTTTTTTAAACTCCTATAGTACTCAGAGTACTTGATTATATGCTGCCTTGCATTATTTCCTTATTGTTATTTCCCATTAACTATTATCTTTCTTGCCAGGTGTGTAAGTTCTTTTGGGTCAAGGACTCTGACTGGTGTATCTAACTTAAAAAACAGAAACAAAGTAGACATTTAACAAATCTGCTTTATTTTTTTTTTACTGAAAAGTGATATTATTCACTGATTCATTTGATTAATTAAGTAGGTACTATATTCGAAGTCAATATTTTGCTTTTTTTTTTTTTTTGGAGGGCAATTGGGATTAAGTAACTTGCCCAAGGTCACACAGTTTAGGTTTTTGTTTGTGTGTGCGTTAAGTGTCTGAGGCCAGATCTGAACTCAGGTCCTTCTGACTCCAGGGCCGGTGCTCTACTCACTGCACCACCTAGCCGCCCCCGAAGTCAATATTTTGTATGATGAAATTGCAAAATTCCCCGATGCTCTGGATATATTACAATATATCTTAGGAAGGTAGGAAAAACTAGATATTTTTAAGGAGTTGAGACTGATTATAGATGTTATAAATCACTGTTAAGCCTAGAAGCAAGGCAGTCCCCTGAAAACTTTAATGAATATCATAGATATCAGCACTTAAAAGGAAAACTGTTCCCAACTGTTCCTGATGCTCCTGTTTCTAGCTAAATAGCTTAATTTACATACCAGTCTTATAAAATTATTTTACCTTGGGTTTGATGGTGGGAAACATCTTTAAGGCCTGATGGGGTGCTTGGGATGTATATATGTTTGTAACATCATTCTATGTTTGTAACATCAGTCTGTAATATCAATCTGTAACATCAGTTTGTAAATGGGGTGCTTTGGGATCTATGTCTCTAAAATCAATTTGTAAAAGCAGTCTGTACAATCACATTTCCACTGCCCCCCCCCAGTCTCAAAGCATTGACTCTGCCCCTTCCCCCTGCCAGCACTCTGCCCAGCAACAATTCATGATCTGTTTATCTCTGCTTGGAACAATAACAAGCTACCTATGAATCTTTCAGTAAACTATCTATAAACATTTTAGCTTAGGCAAATGTTATCTCCCTTAGTTAGAGTACCCTATCTATAGGGTAACTCCTTAGCCATACCCATACCGTGTCTCTGATGGCCTTGGTTCCCAACATCCATCTTGTCAAGCTTGACATTGATGGGTGGCAGACTGGGCACTCCTCAGCGGCTGTGACTGATGGCTGACTTAGTGACCTGTCAGGCCTAAAACCAAACCTCCAGGTAGTCCCCCACCTTGGGCTATTTCCCAGTGAATTATGGGCAATATGCCTGCGCAGTTGATATTAAAAGTGTATGGTCCTTTAAGCACTGACCACTCCTTAACTCCTCCCTGATCCCACCCTTACTCACCTAGTTAGCATAACTGACACCTGATTTACTGTCTTGACTCCTTAAAACTATACTTGTGATTTCTGTAAGTTTGCAGGTTCCATAAGAATCCTAGCCCACTGTGCTGTACAGTGTAACAATAAACTTTACAATCTCAGCTTCCAAGTTTGCTTGAGCCTGGTGAATTCTTTCCAGACTGAATTGTAGGGTTTCTGGTCACTGAGAGTGATCAGGGTCTCTGGTAGAACCTACTACCCTTCCCTCATCAGGCCCAAATCATTTTCGATCCTAAATTCCTTTTTTTCCCCACACCCCTTTTCTACCCATTTTGTTAAATGCCTATCATAACTTATATCTAAATAGTAACCACATTCTGCTGTTGTTTTCCTTTGAAATATCCCTTGCATCCATTTCTCCCATTCCAATAATCCCATTGTATGGATAAATCTCAAGTCCCTCTGTTCTTTCCTCTCTGGATTTTCTAAATCACGTTAAAATTCGATTGAAGGGCAGCTTTCAAAATGAAAAGAAATTATAAAAGAATGCAGCAGGAGGCAAGTGTTTTTGGATAAGAGGAGGGGAGCACTTTCTGGCTTCTGTGATTTTTGTGGGACAAGGAAACCCTACACAGAATGGGCTGGCTCAGGGGTGAGGAACCTGGGGCTTCCCGGCCACATGTGGCCCCCTAGGTCCTCACATGCGTGTTCCCCACCCCTGGGCTAGCTGGAAGGGGCCATATGGTTCATCTAGTCCAGAGGTTCTTGTAGTGTGGTCAGGGGGTACTCCTGTGGGTCCCAGAAATCCTTTCTGGATGTCTGCTGGGATAAAACTATTTTCATAGGGTCAGCTAGGTGGTGCAGTGAATAGAGTACCCGCCCTAGAGTCAGGAGGACCTGAGTTCAAATTCAAACTCAGACACAACACACAGACACACAAAACTAGCCATATGACCTTGGGCAAGTCACTTAATCACAATTGCTCTACTTTCCTCTCTCCAAAAAAAAAACCAAAAAGCAAAAAACCCCACCTATTTTCATAATAATACAAAGGCTTTTTTTTTTTTTTTTTTGCTTTTTGGAGGGCAATTAAGTTAAGTGACTTGCCCAAGCTCACGGGGCTAGTTTTTGTGTTAAGTGTCTGAGGTTGGATTTGAACTCAAGTCCTCCTGACTTCAGGGCTGGTGCTCTATTCACTGTACCACCTAGCTTCCCCCAAATACAAAAGCTTTTTAGTTTTGAATACAACAAATATAAATATATAACTCACATAAACAAAAGCTCTTTTTTGGGGGGATGGGTGGAATATCCTCAGTAATTTTTAAGACCATAATGTCGGTTTAAAATTTCAAAAAACGTTGGAGAGCCACTGATCTGGATTCCAGCACAACCTCCTCATTTTACAGATGACGGAACTGAGGCCCGGAATTGAAAAAGACTTTGTCAACGTCACACAGCAGGTGAGCCAGGAGGGAGGTCGGGATCTCAGCCCCCCAGAGCTCGCACAGCCTCCCACGCAGGTGAGGCCAGCTCTGCTTCCCCAGTAAGAGCCCCGGGAGGCCAGGCAGCAGACAGGGCTGGAGGAGCCCAGCGAGCCAGCGCTTAGATCTGGGCCGCAGCTCTCCGCGCTTGCGCAAGAACTCCTCCAGCTCTTCCACTCCTGCTTGGCTCCCCTGCCCATGACGCCATCCTTCCCCTCCCCCCTTCGGTCCCGGGAGCCCACACCCCCTCCTCCGCGTTGCGTCACAGAAAGGCTTGTAACGGCCCCGCCCGCCAGAAGGATCGCGCGCGGAGGTCTGTGCCGCGCGTGACGCGGCCCCAGGGAGGAGCGCGAGCGAGAGCGCGAGCCAGGGCGAGGACGAGCTCGCGGGAGGAGACGCGAGAGGAGGCGAGATCTAGGCGCCGAGGTGCGGGTCTGCTCCGGGCCGGGCTGGTCCTCGAAGATGTCCGTCTGACACTGTCCAGGTGAGACTGGCGCCGAGAGGACCGGAAGGGCCCAGGCTGGGCGGCTGGTTTGGGCCTCGGCTGAATTGCGTTTCTGCCGGCCTCGGCACTTGGGGCGGGGCGGGGCCGGGCCGGGCTCCGCTCCCAGGGGCTGCCGGCCCTGCTCGCCCACCTGCAGGGGCCGCTCCCGGGGCGGCCTGAGCCAGCGCTGCGCCGCCGCTGCGGGAGTGGCCGCGCCCACCGCCACCTCTGCCCCCTCTCGGGAGGTGGAGGCCGGTGTGGAGGGCCCGGGGCTGCGCGGGAGGGCCGCGCGTCGGGGCAGTCTGGGACGTGGCACGGCGAGCACCGGGGCTCGGGCGGTGCCAGGAGGGGTCGAGCCCCGGACCGCGGGGATGCGGATGGGGCGACGCCGCCCCTCCCGTGTTCTTCCTCCGTAGGGGAAGGCCTTGGGGGCCGCTAAATGTCACCCCGGGGTTGTCACCGATGAGCCTCGAACAGCCTTGTTTTCTTTTCTAGAGCTGGAAGGGCCCTCAGGCCAGCCCCCCTCATTTTACAAATGAGAAAACAGGCCCTGGGAGGTTAAGTGGGAGGCCCAAGGACACAGTGGGATTTGGTCTCAGAGCTGCTGGCTCTTCCCACTACACTAAGTAAGCTGTTACTTAATCTTTCTCCCGAGTATGTAATTGAATGATGATACTATGTTACAATTCCTCGACTCTTCCAAAGCCTTTTGACATATTCTGCTTATGCCTTTAGGTCCCAAGTAAAATCCCACCGGACAGGAAGCCTTCCCCAGCCCCTCTTCATTCTGTTGCCTTCCCTGTGTTATTTCCTATTTATCTTTTACATAGCTTGCTTTGTATATATTTATTTGCATTGAGGGAGGGAGGTGGAGTCTTTTCCATCCTTTTGTATACACAGTGCCCTGATACATAGTAGGCACTTCATAAATGTTTATTGAAATGAATTTGAACCTGAAAGTGGAACTAGGACTAAAAAAACTATGTCCTCTGATCCTTGATTGCTATACCTTTCTCAGATGATTGAATGATCAGCTACTTCAGTTATAGTCAATCTAATTAGCTTTCTTCCATTCTAATTTCTGATTTAAACTCTAAGGAAAATTTGAAGTCAAATTAGAGAACTTTCAAAAATAAAATAAAAACTTTTAACATTTTTGTTTTAACAAGGTTTAAAGGATTATTTGTTAGACATTTTGACTGCTGTAGTTAGTGACAACTATATATATACATATATATATATATAAAACTATAGTGACAACTCTAGCTACAGTAGCATAAAGTCTTTCTAAACATTGTACTCAGATACAAAAATAAATTTAGGCTAGGATAAGGTGGTCTGATAAGCAGGCTGTTGCAAGAGATGTCTACTGAATTCATTTCTCAGTTAGTAACTGTACTGGTGTGCCATGTACAATATAATAGTGTTTGACATAAGGATTGTCATACTGGGTCAGATTTGTGATAATACATGCAGTCCAGTATTCTGTCTCTGATCATGGTGTTCAGGAATCCAACCTTGAGCTTTAGGCATAACTGATGCAGACTTTTTATTGAACCTCAGGGTCTTCACACTTTTCACTACATTCTAAATTTCCCAGATCATGAACTCCCACTAAAGGCATCATGCCTTTTTTTTTTTTTTTTTGGCTTTTTGGAGGGGGGAAGGCAGGGCAGTTGGGGTTAAGTGACTTGCCCAAGGTCACAAGGCTAGTTAAACTGTTAAGTGTCTGAGGTCGAATTTGAACTCAGGTGCTCCTGACTCCAGGGTGGGTGTTCTATTCAGTTTGTCACCTAGCCGCCTGGGCACTATGCCTTTTTTATGTACCTTTTTGGGTCACTGAATGAGAGGTTGGCCACTTGAGTTCATAGATCTGCTACAGCTGATCCCTAATTTGTCATTATTAAGGTGTTGCCACCAAGAATTAGAAGCTTCAGCTTCTTTTTCTCTTTTTATCCTTTTTCTACATGCTTCAGATCATGAAGGCTTTTTTTTTAAGGATTTGTTTACAAGGGGTAAGACTACCTAGAAATTCATAAATAATTCAGGACAAGGTAGTTAGGAATATGTTAATTTCAGACTAACACCTAAACTTTTTTTTTTGCCTTTTTTTAAGGGCAGTTAGGGTTAAGTGACTTGCCCAAGGTCACAAGGCTAATTTTTGTGTTAAGTGTCTGAGGCTGGATCTGAGCCCAGGTCCTCCTGACTTCAGGGCTTGGTGCTTTATTAACTGCGCCACCTGAGTGCCCCAATACCTAAACTTTTTAACCTAAGCCTTAAATAAACTTCTCTTGGCCAATTGAAGATAAACCTCTTCTAGTCTGGTAATCTCATGATGCCATGAGTGGCTCTCTCATGACTGCATAAAAGAATATTATCTTTCCTAGATTTTGAGATTCCTCACCTGGGTGTGCTGGATCAAGCTCTTTTGCTTATTGTATATTCCTTGAATTTCTCTCAGCCAATTAGGAAGTGACTTGATGGCATGCCTTTTGGTCCTTCCCCCCACATTCCGGTATAATCACTTTCCATTTCCTCCACCTCCAAATAAATACAAACTGGTAAATACTGCATTGTTTCCATCATCTCAAAAATTGGAATGATTCAACCCAACAAATAAGTTACTCCAGAATTTACAAAAGACAAAAAACTCCTTGAACTGTGGTACCAGAGAATAGTTTATGGGCGTACATGGTTGATTTCCCTCATTCCGATCTCAAGAGTTTAGAGAGACCATTCTCCCCTAATCCTTGTGCCTTTGGCAACCCTTTAGGATCTGTCAATACCTAAGGCTCTTTCCAGCTTTAACACGTTGTGCTCTATTTTTCTGTTATCTTTTGAGAATACAAAATCAAAGAATGTTGGAACTGGAAGAGAACTTTGAGATCATCTAGTCTAAATTCCCCACCCCCTTATTTTATTTTGCAGTAGCATACTGGGAGCTTCAGGAAGCACTCTACACTGACTCATACCTATCTTGGATTAAATAGTTGATAGTTTAGAACCTACCACCTTAATAAAGGAATTTGCATTATTTTCCTTTCTTTCTCTGCTGTGAAAATAATTTTCTGTTTTTCTCTCTACAACATCTGAAGACCTATTGCTTCCTTGAAAAGTTTAGTTTTATTTATTTAGTAAAAATTTCAGGTAAGATCTAAGTACTGATCTCAGGGGAAGTCTCACTTCTCCCTATGGGAAAGTGTCTATTTATCCCAAACTTGCTATTTCCTAATGTTAATTCAGTTCTTTAATTTTGACAACCTCACGTTCTACCTTCCCCTCTGTCATAGAATCTTAGATTCAGAACTGGAAGAAGGGATCCTTAGGAATCTTTGAGGTCAATCCCTTTCATTATACAGATGAAGAAACAAACCTAGGGAAGTTAAGTGAATTGTCCTACTAGGTCATGCAGCTGATAAATGTTTGAAGTGGGATTTGAACTCTGGTTGTCCTTATTCTGTCTGTCCAGCATTATATCCACTACACCTTGGTGACTTTTAAAAAATAGTCTCTATTCTGTGTAACTTTTATTAATTAAATAATGTATATTCCTTGCTTTTTCCTTGACTTCATGCATTTTTTCTTTATTCCTTTAAAAAAACTTAACGAGGCTTTGATTTCTTTTGCAAAAAAAAAAAAGGTTACTTTCAGTAGTTGTTTGCTTGAGTGTTTTGACCTTATGTTTTCTTGGTGATCTCTGTTATGTTTAGTTTTATTCATCATGAGTCTGTTGTTCCCGTAGGGTCCCTAAGAACCCCTTCTTATAAATGGGAGTTTGAAGTGTGACTTCCCCACTTTTGCGTTGCTAACTTGGGAGAATTGTGAGCAGACTTTTCATCTCCGGAGGATCCTTGGTCTTGCCTGTCTGCTCTTCTGTACAGCCACCACCCACTCTTAAAAAACCGAATTCCCTGTTTTTCTGTAACTGGTGGTGTCATTTCAGTAATGTTCTAGGAATGGGCTATATTTATTAAGGAAGAAGTCAGTTTGGGATTGGAGCTAGTGCTTGGCTTGTAGGTAAATGTTGTCTGAGTTGATTTTACATATATATTTATATACATATATACACACATACATATATACACATATATATAATAAGTTTATTGACAGTTTTTGGCATTACTGTCTCCTCTTAATAATCTCATCCCACCTACAACCCTCTCTTATAGCAAAGAAAAGAATGAGCAAAACAGATGACCACATGGACCATGTCTGAGAGAATGTGTAGCATTCTCTGTGTTTGTAGACTAGAAGATTTATTATTTCTTCTCTGAAACCAAGATTGGTTATTAATCAGTTTGGCTCTTTTTTTTTTAGTGTTTTCATTTAAATTTTTGTAGCTTCTTATATTTTTCTGTTCTGTTTTCTTTGGTCTGCGTCAAATACTTTTATCTTCTTCATATTTGCACATCTATAAATATCTTATAGTGTATCTACAGAGTATCTCTGTATAACATTAGAGGGTAAGGAATGCCTGGAGAAGCCTCTTGCAGAAAGTAGGACTTGAAGGAAATCAGAGATTTCAAGAATTTGAGGTGAAAACAAAGAGCTTTTCAGGCATGATGGGACACCCAGTGAAAAGGCATGCAGACAGGAGATAGGATATCACATATGAGGAACAAGAAGTAGTGTAGTATGTTTGGATCATATAGTGTGGAGAGAAGTAATACTTAAGAAGCCTGGAAAGGTAGGAAAGAGCTGTCTAGTGAAAACCTCTAAATGCCAAACTGAAGTGTTTTTAGTTTAATCCTAGAGGTAAAATAGGGGTCCTCTGGAGTTTGTGTGTGAGGGTCACATGGTCAGATCTCTGCTTTAGAAATCACTTTGGCTGTTATATGGAGAATAGATTGGAGCGGGAGAGGCTTGAGATAGAGACACCAAGTAGGAGGCTATTGGACATCTCACCCTCCTCATCTCTTCTTGTCTTCCTTCAAGTCTCAGCTCAATCTTGTCTCCTACAAGAAGTCCTTCCCAGTCCTTTTTTTTTTTTTAAAAGCAATTGGGGTTAAGTAACTTGCTCAAGGTGACACGGCTAGTCATTATTTATGCGTGGGTGCTCATTTTCTGAGGCCAGATCTGATCTCGGGTCATCCCAACTCCGAGGCCGGCACTCTTACTCACTGCGCCACCTACCGCCTTCTTAATCTTAGTGCCTTTCCTCCAGGATGATCTCCAATTTATACTGTATATATCTATACAAATATCATACATAGTTGTTTGCATTTTGTCTTGCATTAGATTGTTAATACCTTGAAAGTCATAAACAGTTCCTCCTCCCCTCCCCCCCCCTTTGTGTTCCCAGCGCTTAGCACAGTGTCTGGGGCACATTGAAAGTACTTTAATAAATGCTTGTTGACTTGACTTGATATACTCCCTAGAAGCCAATCAAACTGGCTGAGTCTCATATATGACATTCCAACTCTGAGTCTTTTCAAATCCCCTCCCCCCTAATGGCTGGAATACATTCCTTACTCATTTTTGCCTCTTAAAATACCTAGTGTCCTTCAAAACTCAGGTCAAGATCTACCTTCTTTATGAAGCCTTCTTTCATCTTCTTCCTTCCACATTCCCTCAGCTACTAGTACTTTCCCTGACCTCATTACCTTCTATTTATCTTCTATGTACTTAAGTGTACATGCTTAAGGGACTGTTTCATTTTTGTTTTTATATCTCTAGCACCTTGTATGATGCCTGGCACATAGTAAACTTTTAATAATTTTTAAAAATTGATTATCAATTTGGGTATGAGATGAGACTTCAGGGTGTTTTAATTTGCACTCCTTTTAATGATTTGGGGCATTGCCTTCATATCCATCTAACTCCTTTTACATTCCAGGAACTCTGGTAGGAGTATAAATACAAGTATGTATTAAGTGCTGGAACTATAATCCTTACCTTTAAGGAGCTTATACTCTATGTGAAGAATGTATATTCATGGATATGAGTGTACCAGATGTACTACAAAAAATGCAGTGATTGGAGTGGTGTTGAGGGATAGGGATTGTGAGGATGACTGGAATCATGAAAGCCTCCTGAAGGAGGTTGCATTTGAGAAAAGAGCTAGGGGTTCCAAGAGGAGAGGCAAGGAAGAGAGCATTGTAATACCTGTAGGCATTTTAAAGGACAGTCTATGCAAAAACATGGAGTGGAAGACAGAATGTTGTATATGGGAAACAATAAATAGATCAGTTTGAATGAAATATAGTTTATCAGAGGAGTAATATGTAATCAGCCTAAAAAGGTAATTGCCTTAATTTTTAAAATGTACCCTTTTTTACATTTAGTTCAGATGTTCATTTGGAGCTTATGTGGAAGTATGTGATATATGATATAAGGTTCTAGGCTTATAAGCCTAATTCCTGAAAAACTGCTTTTTAGTTTTCTCAGAGTCCTGTCCAGTACAGACTCCTGTCAGTAGTTGGCATTCTTGAGTTTTTTGAACACTGGGCTCCTGTGTTCATTTACTTCTAGGTCTTTTAATGTCTTTTTCACTGATTTAAGCATTTTTAATCAGTACTAAATGGTTATAAAGTTTCCACTAAACTATGTTTCATGTATCACAAAACTTACTGGACCTCTTTCCCATCTTCTTCCTATGTTTCTCTGTCTGTCTGGAGGCATTTGTAGATATCTGAGAGTTTGTGGTTCTCTTGTCAGATTGGGTAGTAATAGAATAGTTGTTTTCTTTTGAATAGTTACTATATTAGCCATATTATAAGACTGCTGGCTCCAAGTGAAATTTCTTTCGAAAGAAAATATAGATAAAGGCTATAAAACTAGCTATAAACACTGAGTGTAGGCCATAGTCAGGTTTTATACGAATGAGATTTTTGAGGGAAAGTACGTGATGTGTATTTGGACCAGTATGTTACTCTGTGAAAGGCAGTGTGTCTGTAAGAGTATTGAATGAAGATTTCAGTCTTGGTCCTTGCTCTTTAGCTCTGTGGCCCCTAGGGAAGTCATTCAGCCTCTGTTTTTCTCACTTGCTGTATCTATAAATGTGGGCCTTGATGATCTCTACTGTTTCCAAGTTCTGAAATTCTATGATGCTGTGTATCTACCTTTCTTTGTATGTATCTTTTCCCTGATTTTCCAGTTCATTTTAGCAATGTGTAAGGTACTGTGCTAGGCATTGGGGATGTCTACCAATAAATGTTTATTAAGCACCTTCTGTGTATCAGGCTTTATCTTAAGGTGTAGGAGAAATGAAGTAAAAATGACACTCCTTCTCAAAGAGCTTCTGTTCTATTGGGGGAAATAGCATGTACACATAAAAGGATGTACAAAATATATACAAAATAATTTCAGGGCAGAATGAGACACTAGCAAAGCAGAATCAGAAAAAGCCTCTTATAAAAGATGACATTTGAGTTGAACTTTAAAGAAAAATGAGAGATTCTAAAAAGCATGGGTGATGCTCCTGTCTTAAGAGGGAGAATATCTTGTGTAAGGCAAAAGAAGGACATTTTGGCTGGATTGTAGAATTCATGAAGGGGATTAACACATCTCTTTTTTTTTTTTAAAGCAATTGGGGTTAAGTAACTTGCTCAAGGTTACACGGCTAGTCATTATTTATGCGTGGGTGCTCATTTTCTGAGGCCGGATCTGATCTCGGGTCATCCCAACTCCGAGGCCGGCGCTCTTACTCACTAGCCGCCCCTTTAGGGCAATTGGGGTTAAGTAACTTGCCCAAGGTCACACGGCTAGGTATTGTTTGTGTGCGTTAAGTGTCTGAGGCCAGCTCCGAGCTCAGGTCCTTCTGACTCCATTCACTCTATTCACTTCGCCACCTAGCCGCCCCTAACACATCTCTTGCATTAGCTACCTTCAAGTCTCCACCTGTCCTTCACAGAGCTTCCAGTGTTATTACTACAGCACAGATCTGTGTCACTTGTCGACTCAGTAAACTTGAATGGCTCTTTATTATCTCTAAAATAAAATATAAACTCTTCTGTTAAACATTTTAAGCTCTTCATAACTGGGCTTCAACCAACTTTTCCAGTTTTATCATACATTAATCCAGGAATTTAGGTTTATTCACTAGGTAATGGGTAGCTAGGTGGCACAGTGGATATCAGGCCTAAAGTCAGGAAGACCCGAGTTCAAATGCAGCCTCAGACATTTACTAGCTGTGTGACCCTGTGCAAGTCACTTAACCTTGTTTGCCTCAGTTTTCTCACCCATAAAATGAGCTAGAGAAGGAAATGGCAAGCCACTCTAGTATTTTTGCAGAGAAAATCCCAATGGGGTTGTGAAGAGTTGGACATGACTTAATTGACTTAACAGCAACAATGACAGCAATGTAAGGGATTAATATATTGGAGCTGTATAGTGCTTTGGATGATTACTCTAAGTGTAGTATGTGGGAATAGACAGATTGGAAGCTGAAAGGTGTAGGAGCCTGTTTGATATAGCCTAGAGAGGTTGAACTAGGGCAGTGACTGTGGGGAATCACAAGATCATAATGCTAGAATTGGAAGGGACCTTAGAGGAGAAAATGGAGGCTCAAGGGTATGTGACTTGCCTCTTACTTAGTGTCATAGAGGTAGTAAACATCAGAATTGGAGTTAATTTGGCAGGCCAAGATTCCAGAGATAAGTGCTCTTTCCATTGTACTACTCATTGAAAAGAGGGATTACAGGAAGATATCTATTGGAACTTGGGGAGGTAAATAAGTTAACTGGGTTTTTAGTCTATGTATATATAGATTTTAGGTCAGAAATTGGAACATATTGAGGCTCTTGTAATCCATCTACTTGTTTAAAAAAAGGAAATTTACTTAGTCATGTCAAGGGAAAGCTGTTGAGATCAGGGAAGGGGAATGTCCAGGTTTTTCAGCTGAACACAGGTTCCTAATTCTTGCTCTTGTTTCTGGTCTGCTGTCTAAAGCATTAGGGAGGGGCTGGATATTGTGGCATTGTTTGTACTTAGGTGACTAGAAAGCTGTGTCAGTGGCCTGAGCCAGTCCCTGAACCAACTAAATCTCAAGAACATTTTAAAAGGAAAAACTAGTCTTTTTTTTTTGGTGGGGCAGGGAGAGGGTATTAGGATAGAGGTTCTAGCTCCCCACACACTACTTGATGGTAAGGTCCATAAGGGCATCTAGAGCAGAGGTGTCAAACTTACTGGTAATGGCTGGCAAAATTCCCAAGTGTGGCCTGAATCAAATTAGAATGTAATTGGGAGGGGGTGGCTAGGTGGTGAACATAGTTAATAGAGCACTGGCCTTGGACTCAGGAGGACATGAGTTCAAATCCAGCCTCGAACGATTGATACACTTACTAGCTGTGTGACTTTGGGCAAGTCACTTAACCCCAATTGTCCTCCAAAAAAAAAAAAAGCAAAAAACCAAAAAATGTAATTGGGAATTATTTTTAAAAATAAATAAAAATACAACATAGATAATGTTGATTTGTATGTGTTTTTAAGTCATTATGCTGCCCACATGGATGCTTTTCTATTTGAGTTTGACATCACTGTTCCTCCTCTGTTGACCTTTACAGGTCAGCTCTGACCCGTGGATGCAAGAAGCCCCACATGGGTTGTACTGAATGATTTCTGTTAATTGTCACCTTTGCCAGTTTGATGGATGTGGCATTAATGCTCAGAATTGTTTTTTTTGTTTGTTTGTTTGTTTGTTTTAAGCAATTGGGGTTAAGTAACTTGCTCAAGGTTGCACGGCTAGTCATTATTTATGTGTGGGTGCTCATTTTCTGAGGCTGGATTCGATCCAGGGTCATCCCAACTCCGAGGCCGGCGCTCTTACTCACTGTACCACCTAACTGCCCCATTAGGGCAGTCTTAAAGAAAAAAAAATGGTAAGTTTAGTTTGATATATTTAATAATTTCAGGTGCTAATGAAATGCCTATTCCAAGGGAAATGCCCTATTGGCAATTGAAAATGGAGTTCAGGAGGATTGGGGCTAGAGAAGGAATACTTCCCTTACTTCCCTTTTTCCCCTTAACTAACCTTAATATGAAAAAAAAAATAATTTGGATGTAAGTTCAACTTTAGTGCCTCATCGTGGTATGGATGTGATGGTGGATTTTTGAAGGTTATATCATATAAGCATAACTTCTTGTAGGTAGGTTGTGCCATCTTCAATAGTTTTGAGCATGTTCCTAGTGAGAGGCTGAATTTACTGTTTGAGGACCAACTAAATATGGAGACACTTAGCACAAGTGGAATTTTTAAAGTACCTTTGTGCTTAGGATACTGTGCCAGGCGCTGGGGTGATTAATTCTTTACCACTTAGCTGAGTAGAGTTTTATATTCTCTGTTCTTCATTGAAAAAGTAGATGATTTCCTACAAAGGTTGTAATGTGAAAGTTTCCAACTATTCCCAGCTCCCTTGAGAAATTCCTTACCAAAGCTGAAAAAGAACACCTGTAGCAGCAAGCACCCCAGCATCCCCAGAGTGGCTGCTAACACAGGTTCTTAGATCTGCTTTTCAAAAGGAAAGCAACTCAAAATGGGTTAACAAGCTTACTTTAATCAAACAAACATATATTATCTAGTTCAGGGGAAAAAGGTCAGCACCCCAAACTTCAGAGTTACAGAACTTACAGATCAAACAGGCTTCCAAACTGTCCAACCATTATATCAATACCAAATCACAGTTACCAGAGAGGGAAGCATCAACATCTGGGTTTTCAAAGCCGGGGGGCTCTCAACAACGGCTTCCCAGAGTCTCATCTGGTCAAATCACACAACACTTCTCAAAGTGAGCCCCAAAGCAAAGCCTCAAATCAGGGATTATATAGTCTTCTCCTGGCTCAGAGAATGTAACCACCCTCTTGACCCACTGCCCAATCACACAGCATCAAGGTATGGTCATTCCTGAAAACCAAGCCTCCTACCACAGGCTCCATGTGACCACATTCAGCCTATTAGGAGGCAGAGTACATTTTCAAATCAAGGAAGGTTCTCAGAGTCACTTAAGTTAATCAAAGTCTCTTAAGCCAATCAAAGGGCCTAGGGGCAGGGAAGATCTTCAAATCTGCATTTCCATTACAACACCATATGAAGCAATAATACACTAAAACAGAAGGGAAATACCATCTAGTCTAGGACTTTACAAGATGTCTAGAAGCCAATTGGTATTCTTGTTGGGGATCCTTCAGAGGTCCTGAAGCCAGTGGGATCATAACTCCAACTTGTCAGAGAAACTTCAGAAAATAAAGCCAACTTCAAGTGGATTACTTACTGCACAGAGACTCAAGGACTCAGGAGCCCAGATAGTGCCCATCTTGGCTCCTTCAGGAATTCTACAACCACCCTGATCTCCACATCCTGCTTTCTGCTGAATTAAAATAATAAGGTTAGAGCCATTAAAAGAACTGCAGAATCTGAGGATTGGTTTAATTGCTAATCTGTACATTGGGGTGGTGATACAATATTGTACTGGATGTAGGACCATATGATCCCCCTAACTAAGGATTGGGCAGCTATTCTAGCCCACTTGGGTTCTATATGCCAGTTGCAACACCCACCAAATGCAAGTGGCTCCCATTTTGTTCCCCAATTGACAAAATTTTAATTTTATCCCATCTCAGGGCAAGAAGTTTGCCCCTGCTGATCATCAGGTACATCATCATGTATCTAACTGTTCGGGTTAGGTGAACCATGTCCATGATGAATCAGTGCTACCATAGGAAGGGGAAGAGTTCTCTAGTCTAGCAGTTTCTTGGTTTTAGCCTCCAGGAAGACTTACCTGAAAAGAATGAACTGCTTTTGTACATAATAACCCTTTCTTATTTCTTCTCTGGAGCAGAGATCCTGCACCTTAAAGTCCTTATCCCACTTAAAGGGCTCCATAATACTCTGGAGAAATAGTTTCAGTTTCTCTCATTTGGAAGGCTTCCTTTCCTCTGGGATGATTCAGACAATTTCTTCCCAAAAGAAACTTGGAAGAACCATTGCTTTTCAAAAAGCAAGGAATAAGGAAGGAACTCCTAATGAGGAAGTTGGTATGTAGCTATAGTAAATGTGTATTTTTTGGGAGAAAGGGGATCCTCTTAGTCGAGTTGGTGGTTATTCTGAATCTCTGGATAAAGGTGAGGGAAGAGTCCTTATTTTGTTCCCATGGAAGAATGGGGCACTCTTTTTGCAGAGGTTTCTAAAGGGGCAAAGTTTTAGTATCTTCCTTCATCCTTGTAGTTTTCAGGGAGGGGGTTATTTTGGTTGGATGAGCAAGGCAGTACTGAAGAATCCTGTGTAAGGCTCTGGGTCAGGGGTCTGCCACTTTTTAGTGGCAGTCACTTTAGCCTTAGTCACTTTTCTGAAACTGATTCTGATGAGTGATAAAAAATTGTTGACTGTGTTAGAGATGTCTTCATTTGTGCTGTGATCCTGATGTTCCTGTTGCTGTTTCTGCTCATGATCACTACGCTGCCCCTGTAAAGTGATTTGGTATCTCCCCACACATGGATTAGATTGTTGAGATCTAAGACTTAATCCTTCTAAAAGGAGGAAAAGCTTAGGATTTCTGCTTTTGTTCTCATTAGAATTTTTTTTTCTATTTTCTGTATGGTATGTTGTTGTTCTGTGACTGTTTTACTTTTTTCTTTTTCTTTTCTCTCTCTCTTTTTTTTTTTTTAACAAATGCTTTATTAACTTCTGGTTTACATCATTCATTTCAGCCAGATTTTGAGTTACAATTTTTTCCCCATTTTTCCCCTACCCACCACCCCAGAATAGCAGTCCCACTAGATATCCCCTCATCCAATCTGCTCTCTCCCATATCTTCTCCCATACCCTCTTTGACTTTACCATTAGGGCAAGGTGCCCCAATGCCTGCACATCTTATCTCCCAATTACATGCAAAATAGTATTAATAAATAGTATTTATATATATTTGAAAAATTTAATTTTAAAACTTCGAATTCCAGGGTGGCTAGGTGACGCAGTGAGTGGAGCGCCAGCCCTGGAGTCAGAAGGACCTGAGTTCGGATCCAGCCTCAGACACTTAACACACAAACAAAAAAACCTAGCCAAGTGACCTTGGGCAAGTTACTTAACCCCAATTGCCCTCCAAAAAGCAAAAAAACCAAACCAAACCAAAACAAAACAAAACAAAATCTTTGAATTCCAGATCCATTCCCTTCCTCCCTTGTCACCCACTCCCTCTGGGAAGATAAGCAGTTCAGTATGTGTTGTACATGTTATAGCTATGCAAAACATTACCATAGTAGATATGTTGTAAAAGACTGCTTACATTTCCCTCCCACCCATCCCACCCCCCAACCTGGTCCATTCCCTACTTTGATCCTGTCCCTCTTTGAAAGTGGGTACCTCCAACCTTCCCTCCCCCCAGAGTACCCTCCCCTCTATCATCCCCCCTCTCATCCCCCTTCCCCCTAATCTCCTGCAGGGTGAGATATCCCATTTAGTATGTATGTCATTCTTTCCCTGAGCCAACTTCAATGAGAATATGGTTTTGCCTTTTTGCCTTCTTGTTCTTCCCCTCCCCTGCAACCACTTCCCCTTGCCTCTTCTACATAAGACAGTTTACCCCACCCTGTCTCTCCCATCTCCTCTTGCCACATTCCTCTTTCACTTCTTAACTTCACCCCTTAAGTATCATACCTTCCCACCAAATTCAACCTGTGCCCTCTATCCATGTATACCTGTAAACATATATACACACATTCACATATGTATTCATATGCCCATATACCCGTATTCAATTATTTTCATATTTAGAAAGGTTTCATCAGTCACTGTTATTGTTTTTCCATGTAGGAATGTAAATAGTTCAACTTTGATAAGTTCCTTTTGATTTCTTTTCCCTGATTACCTTCTCAAGCATCTCTTGCTTCTTGTGTCTGAATGTCAAATTTTCTGTTCAACTCTGGTTTTTTCCTCAAGAATGCTTGAAAGTCCTCTATTCCACTGAATGACCATATTTTCCCCTGAAACAAGATACTCAGTTTTGCTGGGTAGGTTATTCTTGGTTTTAATCTCAGCTCCTTTGCTCTCTGGAATATCATATTCCATACCCTTCAGTTCCTCATTGTAGAAGCTGCCAGATCCTGTGCTATTCTGATTGTGTTTCCACAATTACTGAAATTGTTTCTTCCTGGCTGCTTGTAGTATTTTCTCCTTGATCTGGGAATTCTGGAACCTGGCTATAATATTCCTAGGAGTTTCCTTTTTGGGATCTTTTTCAGGAGGTGATCTGTGGATTCTTTCAAACTCCATTTCCCCCTCTGGGTCTAAAATATCAGGGCAATTTTCCTTGAGAATTTCTTGAAGGATGATTTCTAGGTTCTTTCTTTGATCATGGCTTTCAGGTAGTCCAATAATTTTTAGATTGTCTCTCCTGGATTTATTTTCTATGTCAGTGGTTTTTCCCATGAGATATTTCACATTGCCATCTATTCTTTCATTTGTTTGGATCTGTTTAACAGCATCTTGATTTCTCATAAAGTCACTAGCTTCCATTTGCTCCAGTCTAACTCTGAAGGAATGAATCTCCTCAGTGAGCTTTTGAGATTCTTTTTCCATCTGGCAAATTCAGCTTTTTAAGGCATTCTTCTCGTCATTGCCTTTTTGAGCCTCTTTTGCCATTTGAGTTAGTCTATTTTTTAAGGTGTTATTTTCCTCAGTCAGGCTGTTGACTTTCATTTCATACTTTTCCTGCATCCTTCAAGTTTCTTTTCCCAATTTTTCCTCCACTTCTCTTATTTGGTTTTAAAAATCCTTCTTAAAGTCCTCTATGGCCTGTAATCCGCTCATATTTTCATTTGGGGCTTTTGGTGCAGGAGTTCTGACGTCACAGTCTTCCTCCTGTTCCATGCTTTGATCCTCTTTGCCCCCAAAATAGGAGTCTAAAGTTGCATTTTTCTGTTTATTTTGTTTCCTTTGCCTAGGCATGTTGCCACTTAATTACTTGACTTTTGGGCTTGTTGCCACAGTAGGACTCTGCCACCAGACAGGGGAGCTTCTGTCCCAAACGCTGAGGTTTTCTCAGCTGCTGGAGGTATTAGTTGGGTGGCCTCTGTAAAGCCTCCACCCGCTCTGGCAAGCTGGCTACCCACCCCAGGACCTCCCCCCAGATCACAATCCAGATCCAGGGAGGTTAAAGCAAGAGCGATTACCCCCCAAGACTGATCTCTGGATCTCCCTACAGTTCGCAGGCCGGGAGCTGGAGCTGCCACTGAAAACTACAAAATGGCATCTGTGCTGCATCTCCTCAGCCACTTCTCACCCCCAGGGGAAGAAGCCAACATGTTCCCCAAATACTGGTCCCGAAGTCCATTGGGCACTAACCTCTCACTTTGTCCTAGGCATATCTGTGCTGATAATTCTGGAATCGCCACAGCTGCTGGTGTTCTGGGGTCCCTCCAGCCGGCTGCTGGCCGGGCCACCCTGGGGCTAACACCGAGGCTCACAGGGGCCTGGGCTCAGCGCTGGCCACTTTCTACAGGGCTGCTGGGCTGTCCTCAGCGGGAGGTTAGCTTCTCTGTGTTGTTCTGTGGGTGCTGGAGCTCCAGAGGTTGTTCAGAGTCCCCTTTTACACAATTTTGAAGTGGTGTGGGCTGGAGCGCTGTGGAAGTGCTGTTTCTATTCTGCCATCTTGGCTTCGCCCCTCTCTTTTTCTTTTTGGAGGGGGGAGGGCAGGACACTTGGGGTTAAGTGACTTGCCCAAGGTCACATGGCTAGTAAGTGTTAAATATCTGAGGCTGGATTTGAACTCAGGTCTTCCCAACTCTGGGGCTGGTTCTCTTATTCACTGTGCCACCTAGCTGCCCCTTGGTTTTGCTTTTTTGGGGTTTATATTTTCATTTTTACCATAGAAAGATTGTCCAGTGATTTAAAAGCATTTAAAGCATTTAAACGCTAGAAGGTTTTCTAGAAGAGCCATAAGGTCTTACCCACCATAAAGTGGTATGTGATAGAACCAATGCCATGTTGCTCCTTTTTTTTTTCTTTTTGGAGGGCAATTGGGGTTAAGTAACTTGCCCAAGGTCACTTGGCTAGGTTTTTGTTTGTGCGTTAAGTGTCTGAGGCTGGATCTGAACTCAGGTCCTTCTGACTCCAGGGCCAACGCTCTACTCACTGCGCCACCTAGCCGCCCCATTGTTACTCCTTCTTAAAAGGCAACAAACCTGTCTCTAGGACTTGATTGGCTTATACTATGCCTCCTTTTATACAGCTTCCTGGTTGCTTCTGGTAATGACATGGCTTCCTGGTCACTTCTGGGTATAAAAGTTCTCCCCCTATGGGGGCTTCAGGCTCTTAAGACTTCATTGTCTTAACATAGCCTCTCCTGCTGACCAGGCTCCATATGGAGATATGGTGATATGTCTGCCTGAGCTAAGTACTCCTATATCTTTTTTGAGATTCTTTCTATGTTATGGTCAAGTATATCTTCCTTTTCAACTGTTAAAGAACCTAAGAGTATTTCATTTTGTCCTATCACCAAACTAGAAGTAACAAGGTGTCAGTGTGGATTAGATCTGCCCCAAGCAAGGGGGCTTAAAAGGGGGGAAAGAAAGGGGAAAAAACCAGTAATCTAGGTCTGGGCTTTGTGAAGAGAGGCGGTGAAGTGCAGAGAATGAGAGTTTACTTCAGTTATGATTTTTGTCCTTCATTCTCTAAGGGGACCAAAATGACTGTCACTGGCTCATCAGACCAATATGAATTCAGAAGGCTCTACTACAGGTTGGGCACAAATAGTCTACATGAACATTTGGAGTGATGCCTCTAAATGTGTATGTCTCGTGTTTCTCTTGATTTACTGTGATTCTGATTCACTCATAGAGCATGGCAGCTTCTTGGATGTGGGCATGCTGTCTTCAGCAGTCCTTTGTCAGCATCTCCTATGTCATGCAATTGATTCCAAAGCTCTTCAGAGAGACTTTAAGAGTGGCCTTGTATTACTTTTTCTGACTTCCATGTGAGTACTTGCCTTGTGTGAATTCTCTGTAAAATAGTCTTTTAGGCAAAGGTGTATCTGGCATTCCAACAGCCTGGCCAGCCCATCAGACTTGTGCTCTCTGCAGTAGAGCTTGAGTGCTTGGCAGTTCAGTGATTTGGTATCTCATCTTGCCAGGTACTCTTCAGAGTCTTTCTGAGACAATTCAAATGAAAGTGATTGTTTCCTGGCATGGTGCTGGGATGCTGTCCGGGTTACATAGGCATGCAGCAATGAGGTCAGCACAGTGGCTCTGTAGACCTTCAGTTTGGCAGCCAGTCTAATACCTCTTCTCTCCCAAACTTTCCTTTGGAGCTTCCGAAAAACTGAGCTAGCTCTGGCATTGCATGCATCCACGTCATCTAAATGTACATCTCTGGAAAGCTTACTGCCAAGATAAGTGAACTTATCCATAGCGTTCAGTATCTTTCCATTTGGTGTAAGTGATGGTTCCATGTATGGATGGTATGATGCTGGCTGGTGGAGAACCTATGTTTTTCTTGGTGTTAATTATCAGATAAGAATTAGCACAAGCAACAGAGAATCAACCCATACTTTGCTGCATCTCAGTCTCGGAGGCTTCATTGAGTGCACGATCACTTGCAAACAAAAACGTCATGTACTAACTCTCCTACTACTTCAGTCTTGGCTTGTAACATTTTCGAGTGAAATGATTTAACCTTAGTGTGGTAGAAGGCATCTAACAACAATTGCTGAAAACATCATGCTAAAAATTAGTATGAGAGCAAACATACATCCTTACTTTACTCCCCTGGTGATTGGGAAAGTGTGAGAGCAGCGCCATCCACTATCTAGAACCCGTGTAGGCATGGTGTTATGAAACTGATGTATAATACTGATGAACTTCTCTGGGCACCCACATTTTGCTACAAGTTTCCACAAGCCCTTATGACAGCCCAAGGCTTTGGGCTGATTGTTCAACTGGTTCTGCTCCTGGCACTTCTGGAGTTGTCAGGCAGTCATATCAACTGATACTTGGCGTTTTTGAAGCCACACTGTCTCTTGGGTAGGTGACTGTCTTCCAGGTGAAGGATAAACCAATTTTTAAAAAATTATTTTTCCCCAGTTACATGTAAAAATAATTTCTAACATTCATTTAAAATTTTTTTGGGGTTCCAAACTTTCTCTTTCTCTCCCTCACCTCCCCGTTCTCCAAGACAGTAAGCAGTTTGATATAGGCTGTACTTGTTCATGCTCAAAACATACTAGTCTGTTGTGAGAGAAGACACAGACCTAAAGGAAGAAAAAAACCATGAAAAAAATACAAAATAGATTTTTTAAAATCTTTATTCACACTCCATCAGTTCTTTCTCTGGAGGAAGATAGCATTTTTCATAATAAGTTCTTTGGAATTGTCTTGGATCCGTGTATTGCTGAGAATAGCTAAATTATTCACAGTTGATCATTGATCACTATTGTAGTATTGCTGTTACTATGTACAGTGTTCTCCTAATTTCGCTTTGCCTCAGTTCATGTAAGTCTTTCCAGTTATCTGAAATCATCCTGCTCATCATTTCTTATAGTTCAGTAATATCCCGTTACCATCATATACCACAACTTGTTCAGCCCATTCCCCAGTTGATGGGCATCCCCTCAATTTCCAATTTTTTGCTACTAGGAAAAGAACTGCTGTAAATATTTTTGTACAAATAGGTGAAGGCCCAGTCTATTAAGGAGGTGAAATGATTTAACCTTAGTGTGGTAGAAGGCATCTAACAACAATTGCTGAAAATATAATGCTAAAAATTAGTATGAGAGCAAACATACATCCTTACTTTACTCCATTGGTGATTGGGAAAGTGTGAGAGCAGCGCCATCCATTATCTAGAACCCGTGTAGGCATTGGTGTTATGAAACTGATGTATAATACTGATGAACTTCTCTGGTAAGAAACTTGCCACCAATGGCTGAGAGAGAGAAAAAAACTCCCCCACCCCCTCACCTTATGATGCCATAGGACAATCTGTTTCATTTACCTTTATACAGTTGGACAGTGAAGGCATCCTGGGAGAATAACCTCCTCTTGCCTTATAACCTGGAAAATTTCAGTCAACTTTTGTATGAGCAGTGGACCCCTACCTTGTAAATCTCAGCTGGAATAGAATCAGCACCAGGTACTTTGCCAGATGAGAGGAGCCTGATGGCCTTCAAAGCCTCTTCAATTGGAAGTTCAGCTAGCGGAGGATTGACTTCAGCTTGAGGTATACAGTCAGTGGCTTTAACATTGATTGATGACATTGAGAATGTTGTGGAAGTGTTCAACTCACCCCTCCAGGATCAAGTCCTTATCACTAATCGTTCTGGCTGCTTTAGCACTGAGTAGTTGAGAGGCACTATAGGTCTTTGGCCCATAAATAGCCTTCAGGGCATCATAAAAGTGCTTCGGATTGTGACTGTCAGTGTAAAGCTGAATTTCTTCTGCCTTCTCACTATATCTCTCTAAGATTCGCTTGCACTTTTCTTTTTTGGAGGGGGGAAGGCAAGGTGATTGGGGTTAAGTGACTTACGCAAGATCACATAGCTAGTAAGTGTGTCAGGTGTCTGAGGCTGGATCCCAGGTCCTCCTGACTCCAGGGCCAGTGCTCTATTCACTGTGCCACCTAGCTGCCCCTTGAGCTTTACTTTTGATGGTGTTAAATGCTGCCTTTTAGGCATGGATGAACTATCTTTTAGGTAAACCCTATGACGTTCTCGTTTTTCATTTATCAGCTTTTAAATTTCCCCATCATTTTCATTAAATGTTGATGTTTATGAGAGTTCTGGCACAGATGAGTAAATGCAGTGCTTATATCATATCTCTGAAAACTGCCCACTCCTTTTCTGATCAACTGTTGCCAACTATGTGTTGGCTCAGCTTTTCCTCCAAGTTCCTGCTTGGAGAGGCGCTCTAATCTGTTGGCATTAAGTCTTCTGGTAGTCATCTTGCTTTGGAGCTTCTGCTTTTGTTGAATGTGAATATTTAGCTTGGAGAGGAGAAGTCTCTGATCAGTCCGACACTTTTCACCACACATTGCCTTCTTCACTCTAATGTTCTAATGTTCTCTTCAATGACAGACAATGACATAGTCTGTTAAGAATCCCAGTGTTTGCATTCATGAAATTGTATTGTGTTTAGGTGAATAGAAGATGGTGTTGGTGATGAGAAGGTTATGAGATGTACGTCTTCAGTAGTGACTGTTGCTGCTGCTGTTTCCAGCTGCATTCCTCCCAAGGACTCCTTGCCAGTCTGGTAGTCTGTGTCTACTCTTGCATTAAAGTCACCCAGAATGATAAGCTTGGCCTTTTTTCAGCACATTGAATGATGAGGATCTCCCATGCTTCCTAAAATTTTTTCTTTCATCTCATCAAGTTTTGTCATGGTAGGAACACATGCATTGATGATAGTTCTTTCCTGCAAGTGGCATTCTCATTATCGTGAGCCTGTTGTTCACTCCTTCTGATAGGCATGCCAGCTTGTTGACTAGATTATTTTTCATTGCAAAAGTTATGCCAGCTTCATGGCACTCCCTTTCAGTGTATCCACTGCAGAAAAACATGTATCTACCTCTGCCTTCAGTAAGCTGGTCTTCATTTGTCAGCCTTGTTTCACTCATGGCTGCTATTTGGATGTGATACCTGCTGAGTTCTCTTGCAACAAAAGCTGTTCGTCTTTTAGGTCTACTGGATTTCGTGTTGTCCATAAGTGTGTGCACATTCCATGTATCAATGGTGAGTGGAATCATCTTTGCAAAAATTTTTGTACATTTTTTTGTGTTTTGACTGCAGGGTGGGATCCCTGCCTGCCATGGTAAGCAGGCCAGGGTTGGGTGAAGCAGACAATTTTTAGGGCCCCTTTTTAGGTGGTGAGCAGTTAAAGGCTACTCTAACACCCAGGAAGCTGCCAAATCCCGCTGCTGCTTTATTTCAGTAAGATGACTCTGTGGTCTGGGCTGCCTGTATTCAGGGTTTTGATTACAGCTCCCCTTATATCTGCATCTGCTACTTGCCTTTCACCACAGGACTTTGAGATAGGTAAAATGGTATAGGTAATGTCTTTTGCTTTGAGCATAAATTGGATTTAAGTGAGGCAGAATTGCTTGACTTCCTGGGCCTCACTCTATCTTCCAGAGTCATCAAAGTCCAAGTGACAAGATAAAAGTCAAGACTACTCAGGGGCTCAGGATTCGGTGGATGACCTTGGTGTCTTTGATATCTAACCATGCTCTAAGTACTCTACTGGTACCTGCTTCTGCTGCCTTCATGGCCTGTTGGAATAAATTGTTCTCATCTGCCCATTCTACCAAGGGAAATCTTCACATGCTTGGGGTAGACACACTCTTAACTCACCAAAGGTTTTTTTTTTTTTTGCTTTTTGGAGGGCAGTTGGGGTTAAGTAACTTGCCCAAGGTCACACGGTCACCAAAGGTTTTGAGATCCCTTTGTTACCCTCAGCCTGGTTTAGCCTATCTACAGAAATGGTTTACTGGGTTGTGGCCGTTGTGCTTGCTACTATTTCTTGGAGCCGCAGGTGACAGTTGGGTGAATCAGGTGAACACCAAAGGTGGAAAGCAGACCTGAAAAAGGCTTAGCAGCCCTTACCCCCATCCTACTTCAGTTGTACATTGCTAGTGTTGACTCTGTTCCTTTTTATTCCTCACCTTTTTTCTGAAAAGACAAGAAACAAAGAGAGGAAAAAAATATATGATGGAGGGAAAAACAGTGAGCATAACTGTGAATGTGAATTGAATGAACTCACCCAATACAGGAGGGTAGCAGAATCAACAATAAATTGTTTATGGAGACAAACTTGAAAAATATTTGGAGCTTAAATTATGCACTGGAGTTGTTATTGCTTCAGGTGAAAAAAAAAGCAGGGTGCAAATCATGATATGGTAAAGCAGCAATAAAAATAGAAATGCTTAAAAGAGATAAACAGGAAAAAGACACAACCAAACCACAGGAATTCCACCTGGGGTCCAATTTAAAATCCTGTTTGACTTTTAAAGCCCTTCCTAACATGGGATGGGAAACCTGTGGCCTCAAGGCCACATGTCACCTTCTAGACTCTTGGGTCTGGCCTTTTGACAGAGTCCAAGTTTTACAGAACAAATCCTTTTATTAAAGTTATTTGTTCTGTGAAGTTTGTATTCAGTTGAAGGGCTGCAATTGAGTACCTAGAGGGCCACATGTGACCTTGAGCCCTCAGGTCCACCTTTGTTGGCCCCTTCCTACATTTCCAGTCTGATTACACTTTACTCCCTTCCATGTAACTCTCTGATCCAGTGTCCTTGTCTCCTTGTTCTTCACACATGACTCTCCATCTTCTAGCTCTCAGCATTTTCACTGGCTGTCCTCTACTCCTGTAACTTTATGTCTCCTAGCCTTGGCTTCTTTCAAGTTCCAGTTAAAATTCCACCTTCTACAAGAAACTTTTCCTAATCCCCTTTACTAGTGTCCTTCCTCTGAAATCACCTCCAAGTTGTTCTGATCAGGTACCTGATTAGTGCAAATATCCTTGAGAGTGGTTGCATATTTGAATTTGCATTTTTCAAAGTTATAAATATCTGTAAATTGGGCAGTTGGTTCTAGCCCAGTGGAAAGATGCAACAAAATTTTTTTTAAAAATAAATTTTAAAACTATTTTCTTAACATAACAGCAAAGGATAATAAGAATGTATTTCTGATTCAAGTTGATTACAAACAGAATAATAAAGTATTCATAGAAAGCAAAAAGAGGAAGCAAGTATTTATTCAGCACCTACCATGGATCAGGCACTATGCTAAGAGTTTTACAAATATTATCCTACTTGATCTTCACAGCAGCCTTGGGAAATAGGTGCTAAAAATAAGCCTACACTGATGATGCGATGAAAATACCTTTATTGTTTAAAATATTTTGGTGATATACTCTAAACTGTTTTCTGTTTCTTTAAATTTTCATATATATGTGGTGGTAGGTGCAGAGAGCTTTATTTACATCTTCTCAAACTCTAGGAGCGCCATTCTCTTACAATAAACCAAGTTGCCAGGGGCATTATCAAAAATTAATAATGCTTTAAAATGATTGTTGTCCTTCAAGTATTTTTTAGCAGCATTAGAAAACGTTAATTACTTATGCTTTCTTATTTGACCATTAAAGAACCGGAAGCAATAGAATAGTTGTAACTTCTCAGAGTGCAAGGAATTAAATATGTAAAAAAGCATTGGTGGTTTTCATTTAAAATCCCCTAAAGTATAAATACAATAATGTTAATTATAATAATGGTAGGTATAAAAATAAAGTCCCCTAAATTACCTCTTAATGAAAGTATTAGGTGATCCTTAGACACTTTAAATTAAGGGGAGTTTTTCTTTCTTAGAATTGTAAGTTCTGGCAGTCATTCTTTTCCAGAATAAATCTGTTTTATCCACTAAATTAAAAACTTTATTGATTAACCTATCTTTTAATTATTCAAAAAATCAAGACACCTAACTTCATATCTTCATGTGCACTCTGGCCACCTCTCTGGTAGTTTTAATATTACGTATTATTTCCTTATTATCCACTTCATTTCCATTTTCTTTCATTATCATATGCTTTAAGCTTTTGTCTGGGTGCTAAAAGGAACGTGTTTTTATTACTGTTTTCAATCTGTACAGCTAAAAGATGTGCCATTTCTATCAGTGTGACACTCCTTTTCCTTGTAATTGTTTGCAGACCACAAAAAAACTGATTTGACTTTACTCTTTTATTTCACCTGCATTTTTTATAATATTCCATACTATAGATTCAGACATTCCAACATTTCATTCTATTGTAGTGTTACTATAGGACCATATTCATACCATTCAGTTACATCAAATTGTTGTTCTAATGTAATAATAAGCTTCTTTTTTTGTGATGGCAGTGTTTTCATCTAAAGTCTTCTTCCTTTTGTTCATTTTATTAAATTCCCCTGCCCCATCTCATTTCCATGCTGGTTGTACTCCCCTGGGTTTTATCTTGCTTTTTGGAATGTTATTGTATTGTAATATTACAATAGTTAGAGGGCCTCTAACTATTATTACAAAGTTACACGTCTTCTTCAGTGGTCCTTGTGCCTGGGGCCTCCTCTTCCCTTTGATTGGGGAAGGCCACACTCCTCTAGACTTAATAATACCCTTCCCCCACAGCTGGTAATGCTCTTCCCCCCCACCCTTCAATTTCTTTTGTGTGCTGTCTTCCTTTAGATTGTAAGTTGTTAGTGTTCTTCCATTAGATTGTAAGTTCCTTGAGGACAAGGGCTGTCTTTTGCCCTTCCTTATATTCCCAAAACTTAGCACATAGGCACATAATATTTATTGACCGACTACTTTGAAACTGGCATTTTTTAAATTGGTGTCTTTTGTTTTTTACATTATCATAGATTTTCTTAGTATCCCTTCCCCTCCCAGAGAGCCACCACATATACAAATGGTATTTTAAAAGAAATTTATTTATTTACTTTCAGTTTACAACATTCAGTTCCACAATCCCTTGAGTTCCAAATTTTCTCCCTCTCCCTCTCCGTCTTCTTCCCCTTTCCTCTACCCTCCCCCCCACGGCAGCATGCTGATATAGGTTCTACAGATACCTTTGAATTAAACATTAATCAAGTTGTAAAGAAGAATTCTAACCAATGGAGCAAACCACGATAAAGAAGGAACAAAACAAAACTAAACACAAAAGAGAGAGAGCAAGTTGTTTGCTTCAGTCTACATTCAGATTCTAGTTCTTTTTTCTGCGTGTGAATAGCCCTTTCCATTATGAGTCTTTTGGAGTTGTCTTATAACATTGCTTTGCTGAGAAGAGCCCAGTCTATCAAAGGTAGTCATTACAAATATGATATGTCTGTAATAGTGTATAAAGTTTTCTTGGTTCTGCCCTCCTCACTCAGCATCAGTTTATATAAGTCTTTCCAGGTTATTATGAAATTTGTCTGCTCCTCACTTCTTCTTTTTTTTGATTAAAAATGCTTTATTAATTTCTGGTTTACATCATTCATTTCCGCCAGATTTTGATTTACAAATTTTTCCCCATTTTTTCCCATACCCACCACCCCATAATAGCAGCTTCACAAGATATCCCCTCATCCAATCTGCTGTCTCCCATATCTTCTCCCATTGCTCCTCACTTCTTATAGTACATTAGTATTCCATTACATTAATATACGACAACTTGTTTAGCCATTACCCAACTGATGGGCATCCCTTTGTTTTCAGTTCTTTGCCACCACAAAAAGAGCTGCTGTAAATATTTTTGTACATATGGGTGTTCCTCCCACTTACATGATCTCTTTGGGATACAGCCCTAGAAGTCAAAGGATATGCACTTTTAAAAAAATGCTTTATTAAATTCTGGTTTACATCATTCATTTCTGCCAGATTTTGAGTTACAATTTTTCCCCATTTTTCCCTACCCCCACCCCAAAATAGCAGTCCCATAGGATGACCCCTTATCCCATCTGCTCTCTCCCATATCTTCTCCCATACCCCCTTCTACTTTTTCAGTAAGGCAAGTTGAATCTCCGTGCCCCAATGACTGCACATACTATTTCCCAATTATATGTAAAATAGTATTAATAATAGCGTTTATATATTTTTACACATTTGATTTTAAAACTTTGAATTCCAGATTCATTCCCTTCCTCCCTTGTCACCCACCCTTACTGGGAAGATAATGAGAATAAGGTTTTGCCTTTTTGCCTTCCTGTTCTTCCCCTCCCTTGTAACCATTTTCCCTTGCCTCTTCTATATGAGATAGTTTACCCCATTCTGTCTCTCCCCATCTCCTCTTGTTATATTCCTCTCTCACCTCTTAATTTCACCTTTTAAGTATCATCCCTTCCTATTACATTCGACCTGTATCCTCTATCTGTGTATACCTGTAAACATATATACACACATTCACATATGTATTCATATGACCATATACCCTTCTTCAACTATTTTCATACTGAAAAAAGTTTCATCAGTTACAGTTACTGTTTTTCCCCCTAGGAATGTAAATAATTCAACTTTGATAAGTTCATGATGATTTCTTTTCCCTGTTTACCTTCTCAAGCATCTCTTGCTTCTTGTATCTGAATGTCAAATTTTCTATTCAACTCTGGTATTTTCCTCAAGAATGCTTGAAAGTCCTCTATTCCACTGAATGACCAAATTTTCCCCTGAAACATGATACTCAGTTTTGCTGGATAGGTGATTCTTGGTTTTAATCCCACAGCTCCTTTGCCCTCCTGGAATATCATATTCCAAGCCCTTCAGTCCCTCAGTGTAGAAGCTGCCAGATCCTGTGTTATCCTGATTGTGTTTCCACAATTACTGAAATTGTTTCTTCCTGGCTGCTTGTAATATTTTCTCCTTGATCTGGGAATTCTGGAACCTGGCTATAATATTCCTAGGAGTTTTCTTTTTGGGATCATTTTCAGGAGGTGATCTGTAGATTCTTTCAACCTCTATTTTGCCCTCTGGTTCTAAAACATCAGGGCAATTTTCCTTGAGAATTTCTTGAAGGATAATTTCTAGGTTCTTTTTTTGATCATGGCTTTCAGGTAGTCCAATAATTTTAAAATTATCTTTCCTGGATCTATTTTCCAGGTCAGTGGTTTTCCCAATGAGATATTTCACATTGCCTTCTATTTTTTCATTTGTTTGGTTCTGTTTAATAGTATCTTTATTTCTTATAAAGTCACTACCTTCCATTTACTCCAGTTTAATTCTGAAGCAATGATTCTCTTCAGTGAGCTTTTGAGATTCTTTCTCTGTCTGGCAAATTTGGCTTTTTAAGGTATTCTTCTCCGCATTTCCTTTTTCAGCCTCTTTTGCTATTTGAGTTAGTCTATTTTTTTTTTTTTTTAGGGCAAATGGGGTTAAGTAACTTGCCCAAGGTTACACGGCTAGGTTATTTTTGTGTGCGTTAAGTGTCTGAGGTCAGATCCGAACTCAGGTCCTTCTGACTCCAGGGCTGATGCTCTACTCACTGCGCCACCTAGCCGCCCCTAGTCTATTTTTTAAGGTGTTATTTTCTTCAATCAGGCTTTTGACTCTCATTTCATAATTTTTTTGCATCGTTCTCATTCCCAATTTTTCTTCCACTTCTCTTATTTGGTTTTCAAAATCCTTCTTAAGGTCCTCTATGGCCTGTAACCAGCTCGTATTTTTCTTGGAATCTTTTGGTGCAGGAGTTCTGACTTCCCTGTCTTCCTCCTGTTCCATGCTTTGATCCTTTTTGTCCCCGAAGTAGGAGTGTAATGTTGGGTTTCTCTGTTTGTTTTGCTTCCCTTGTTTGCTCATGTTGCCACTCAATTACTTGACTTTTGGTCTTTTTGTCACAGTAGAACTCTGCTACCAGACAGGGGAGCTTCGTACCAAATGCTAGGGTTTTCTCAACTTCCGAAGGTATTAATTGGGTGCCCTGTCTGAAGCCTTCACGTGCTTTAGCAAGCTGGTCACACACCCCAGGATCTCCACCCCAGACCCCAAGATCCAAGCAGGTTGAAGCAAGAGTGATTACCCCTCAGACTGGTTGCTTGGTCCCCCTACAATCCATAGGCCAGGAGCTGAAGCTGCCACGTGATGGTGGCTTCATGGCCATGCCTCAGCTGCTTCTCGCCCAGGGGGAAAAGGCCAACCACACTCCTGAGCTACTGGATCCCAAAGTCCATACTGCACTGACCTTTCACTTTGTCCTCAGCATCTATGTGTTGATAATTCTGGAAGCCATCACAGCTGTTGGTAATTTGAAGACCCTCCAGCCGGCTGCTGGTCAGGCCCACCCTGAAGCTAAAACATCCTGCTGGGTGCTGGTCTGGGCTTGGCTCCCAGGGTGCTGCGTTGACCAATTCCTGCCAGCCTGCCATGCTGTCTTCAGGGGGGATTAGCTTCTCTGTTTCATTTTGTGGGTTCTATAGCTCCAGAGTTTGTTCAGAGTCACCTTTTACATGAATTTGGGTAGATGGAAGCCAGAGCCCCTGTTTCTATTCCACCATCTTGACTCTGCCCCCTAGGTTTAATTATTTATGATTTCTATGTATATAACCCCAAAATCTGTATATCCAGATCTAGCCTCCTCCCTGAACTTTTGTCCTCTATTAGTATCTGCCTATTGGGCATTTCAGACTGGACGTTCCAAAAACTTCTCACACTCAGCATACTCCAAACAGAACTTACTGTCTTCCTCCTCCCCCCAAGTCTATTTCTCTTTCATGCCTTCCTATTTTTATTGAAAACGCCACAATTCTTGTAATCTCCCAGTTTGTTTTTTTTTCTTTTTGGAGAGGGAAGGTAGGGCAATTGGGGTTAAGTGACTTGTCCAAAGTCACATGTCTAGTTTTTGTGTTGAGTATCTGAGGCCGGATTTGAATTCAGGTTCTCCTGACTCTATTCACTGTTCCACCTAGTTGCCCCAGTCTCCCAGGTTTATAACTTAAATGTTGTCCTTGATTTTACTGTTACTCACGTCACATATCCCGTCATTTGCCAGATTTTGCTGTTGCTACCTCTATAACATCTCTTGTACCCAAAAAGGTACCTACCACCTTAGTTCAGGCCCTTCTTGCCAAGATTGTTGTGGTGACTTCCTAATTGATTTTTTATGATGCTTCAGGTGTCTCCCTCATTCTAATCCATTCTCCACACTGTTGCCAAAATTATTTTTTAAAAAATAGCAATATGGCCATGCCATTCCCCTATTCATTGAACTCCAATGCCTCCCTATTTCCCCTAGGATAAAAATCAACATTTTTAAATTTAAATTATTACAAATTTATTATAATACATAATACTATAAATTATCAATTTAAAATATTATAAAATTATTTAAAATAATATTTAAAAACTAACGTTTTTAAAGCCCTTCATAACCTGGTTTCCAGCTTCACTTTCTAGTTTCTTTATTGATTTCTCCCCATCTTATACACTAGAGGGCAGCCAAGGTGGCCTTATCAGTTCCTGGAATGGTATACTCCATCTCCAATCTCTGTGCCTTTGCACTAGCAGTCTCTAATGCACCTCCATCTCATAAAACCCCTTGTTTCCTTCAAGACTCATTTCAATCATTACCTTTTAACATTTAAAAAATTTATTTCATTATGAATGTAAATACCACCTCCCAAGAGCATTTCCATACACACAACAGGATTCTCTATGAAGCCATAATTCTCCATTTCATATCAGTTGCTTTATGGATATTATTTTCAGAATTATCTTGCTTGTCTTTGCTTTCATCTGAACTTTTTTTGGTTCTTTTCTGTGAATTTTAAAAAATATTTCAGTGATGCTCATTTTGGCTTCATTATTGCCAACCTCTGTCCTCCTCAGCCCTTCATCTCCTGATTAACCAAGAGGGGGAAAATGTTTCTCCCCCGCCCCCAAAAAGAAAAGAAAATCTTTTTTTTTTCTTTTTTGGAGGGGGAAGGAAGGGCAGTTGGGGTTAAGTGAGTTGCCCAAGGTCACACAGCCAATAAGAGTATCTGAGGCTGGATTTGAACTCAGGTCCTCCTAATTTCAGGGCTGGTGCTCTATTCACTGTGCCACCCAGCTGCCCCAAGAGATTTTTTTCTTTTTGGAAAAGAAAATCCTTGTAACAAGCATTGTCAAGCAGAACAAATCCATACTGTTCCTATGTCACTCTTTTTTCTGTACTTTATGTCCATCTTTCAGAAGGTAATTATTATATTTTTTCTTTTAATTAATTTATTAGTTTAGTTTCAGTTAACAAGATTCAATTCCATAGTTCCTTGATTTTCAAATTTCCTTTACTTCCCTCCCTCCTCCCCCCACAACAGCATATAGTCCAGTATAGGATCTGCAAATACATTCATATTAGACATTATTCCAATTACAAAGGCGTATTGTACTAGGTGGGAAGAAAGATGGTAAAGAAGAAATAAAACCAAACAATGAAAAGAACAAGATCATTTAGTTTGCTTCCATCAGGATTCAGACTCAGTTCTTTCTAGTTATATCTCTGGATGGCGCATTTCTCCCTTTCTTGAGTTTTTCGGGATTAACTTATATCACTGCATTGCTGAAAAGAGTCCAGTCTGTCATAGTTGGTCATCACAGATATGGTATGTCTGTGATTGTATACAAATTTCTTCTGATTCTACTCTTCTCGCTCAGCATCAGTTTGTATAAGTCTCTCCAGGTAATGATGAAATCCGTCACCTCCTCGGTAATTATTATATTTTATCATAGATCCTTTGGAGATGGATGGTCATTGCATATCACTGAATTCTTAAGTCTTTCAAATTGTTTTACTTTACGGTGTTGCTGTCCTTATGTAAGTTGTTCTCTCCTGGTTTGTCTCATTTCACTTTGTATCGTTTCATATTACCCAGTGTTCTCTGAAATGATCTTTTGTCCTTTTATGTGGCCCAGTTCTATTTCATTATGTTGATGTATCACACTTGTTAATCTGAGTCACCTCCTTAGATTCTAGCTCTTTCCTTTGTTTCTCTTTTATTCCCCTTTAGTTTTTGCTCCTGCTCACTGTGGGTGTTCCTTAAGATCCTATGCTGGACTCTCTTCTCTTTTCCCTTTATACTATTTCACTTGGTGATCTCATCAGCTCCCATGGAATCAGTTACGGTCTCTATGTAGATGATTCCGAGATCTGTTTGTCCAGCTGTAATCCCTTTCCTGACCCCCAGGAGCCCCAGTTTCCTAAATACTTATTGGATACCTTGAACTGGATGTCCTGTCAGCATCTTAAACTCAGCATTGTCAAAACTGAGCTCACACTCAAGTCCTCCCTCTTCCTTACTTCCCTATTACTGTTGGAAGTACCACTATCCTTCCAGTCATCTAGGTGTTTCACAACTTAGGTGTCATCTCCTTTCTCTCACCCAAGCAGTTGGTAAATATTGTCCAATCTAATATGCCTCTTTTCTCTCTCTGGTTACTCACAGGTCTAATCCTACTCTGATTAGTTTTATTTATTCTCTATTATGACCTGGACCAATTTGCCCCCCTTGTTAACCATTAATGATGATCTTAGTGCACAACTCTATTGGTTTAGCTCAATTCAGTGCCGAATTCCTAAGTTTAAGAGATCTACCAGCCTCAGATTCCTTGGTAGCTGGGATTATGTGACCTAGTGGCACATGTGACTGCACTGGGCTAATCTATGCATTGTCACTGAGTGGCCCCCTTGCCAGCTCTCTCCTTCCTCATCTTTGTATCCTGGTTTCTTTAGTTTCCTTTAGGTCCAGATAAAATCCTGTATTCTGCAAGGTCTTTCTTTATCTAGTTTATCCTGTTTATATCTTGTCTGTACATAGTTGTCTGTGCTAATTTATAGCTTACTAACAGTGCATTAATATACCTGTTTTCACATAACCTCTCTAGCATTTGCCATTTTTCTTTTTTATTAGTGTTGCCAATCCAGTGGGCATGTGGTAGAATCTCAAAGCCGCTTCAGTTTACTTTTCTCTCATTATTAGTAATTTGAAGATTTTTTTTTATAGCTTTTGGTAACTTGGCTTTATTTCATATATTACATTTTCATTTTGATTAGTACCCTTTAACATCTTTGTTTTATGTTAATGTGTTTTGGTTCAAATTTGATTTGTCTCATATCAACAGTGCCTCTTCTGATTTTTGTATTTGGGTCTAAAGAAGTAATAGAATTCCACTTGCTTAGAATCTTTGATACTCAGTTTTCCCCAGAGCATGAATTTTACTGTTCTAAAATTTATTAAAAATGTATTCATTTACATGGTTCCTATTTCTCATGTCCATTTCTTAATACTTTTTACTATGTTATTGTCTTTACAGACTATTTTGACCATGGATGGTGAGGAAATACCAGACTTTTCAAGTTTAAAGGAGGAAACTGCTTATTGGAAGGGACTTTCCTTGAAATACAAACAAAGGTAAATGTTGAAAAGAGCATCAGGGAGAAGTATAACAATTAGAATATTTGCCTAAGCCCTGCTTTTTACTGTTATTTTAAAATAGCATGTTAATTCTAAAGTTAAATTTCCAGAGTTAGGAGGGAAGGACGGTTGTGGTCTATATTACATAATAATGTAATATGTTTTTAGCTGGGGCTTATGTTATTTGTTGGGTGCTTGTATAATTCTGACTTCATTATTATTTGGTAACCTTGGACAAGTCCCTTAATCTGGTCTCAGTTTCCTCATCTATAAAATAAATCTGTGATTCTGTGAATGATAGTAATAAAGAAAATGTTAAAGCTGGTTGGAAAAGCACTATATGTAGTTTCCCTACAATTTTTGTTCTTGTCATTTCTTGAGTGAATATTGAATAATGGATATGGTTATATTTTTTCTTTTGTTATTGTTACATTTTTAATATATTATATATATTTTGTTTCGACACAGCAAACACATCCTGTTTACTCATACAGAACTTCGTACAACTTACTCTTTCCTGAAGGGTTGAGTAAAATCTCCTAATTAAGTGACTGCCACTTTCTACTTTTGTAGCTTATAGATTTGTTAACAGACAGGAATGATGTTTGCTTTACCTTTGAAAGTTGGTTCCAACAATATCCATTGTAATTGATGTGAATTTTGGTGCCTCTTAATGTTATCCTTATTTATGTTGTTATAATCTTTACGTTCATTATTGTTTTAGCTCTGCTTTACCATATACAAGTCTGCCCATGATTCTCTCCTTACAGTATCATAATACTCCATTGCATTCATGTATCACAAATTTATCAAGCCATTCTCTAATTTTTGGACAGACTGGTTTGTTTTTGAATGTTTATTATTACAGGTAGTGCTTCTATGGATGTTGGGTTTTTTTTCCTTTTGTATATGTTTTTTTTTTCTTGCTTATAGCTGCATTTTCATTGAGAGCTGGGTTTATATCCAGTTTGAGTTTGTATCTGTAGTACACTAATAGACCTCATCCATTAAGTCTGTTTATTCATCTAGTTGACCAGTGAGTTGTTCTCTACCTTTGAATCTTTTGCACCCTTGTGTTACTGTTCTGGTCCTGCCAATCCTCAGTCTGTTTTCATCTTCTTTTTCCTCTTGCTTCTTCAATACTAAACATTGCTGGAAGAAGTTATAGAACCTTGTCAGCTGGGCCCACTAAAAATTCTTGTTCTTTAACTTCATCTGGGTCCTCGTCCCACTCATTGGCTGTTCTAATCTAATTTTCTCCTCAAGCTCCCTATGCTGCTACCCAATTTTTTCACTATCGCCACCCACCCAATCCCCCCATAATTCTGTCCTGACTGTAGACAAATTGAAGCTGTTGTTTGAAACAAATAGACCAAGAAAACAAATTCATGTTAACCAGGCCTGCAATATGTTTCATTCTACACCTTTAGTTCATTAACTAAAAAGGGAGGGAGACTTGTTTCATTATCAGTCTTCTGGAATCATGATTGTTCATTGCGTTGATTAAGATTCTGAACTCTTTTAAAAAATTCCTTTTTATTATTATGAACTTCACAAATCTAAATACAAAAGTTTCCTTTTACAAAGGACAGAAAAAAGAGGGCTGCTTAGGAGAGCACGAATGTCCATCTACTACTATAACTTTGTAGGGTTTTTTGGGGGGGGGGGTATGTTTTAAATTTAATATGGCATTTCCAACATTTCCCTGATTATTTGTGTCCCCTTTTGAATTTTCTTTTGCTCTCTCCTGTTTTTTTAATGATTCACTATTGATCTTTTCTTAATATTTTAAACTATCATCACTATCCCCAGTGACTTCCCTGACCAAAAAGAAACAAAAGTTTGGTCACATAAGTATGGTCACACAAAACAGGACCCCCACATTGGCAGTATCTGAAAATGTATGTCTCAATCTGTAGTCCATTATTTAGGTGGTGTAGTGGATAGAGTGCTGGGCTCAGACTCAAACGCAGTCTCAGATTAGTACTGTCTGTATGACCCTGGGCAGGTCACTTAACCTCTATTTGGTTTAGTTTCCTCAACTGTAAGATGGGGTGGTCTTCCTGGATTTTTCTGAATCTGCTCTTTTTATCATTCTTACAGCACAATAATGTTCCGTTACATTCACATGCCATAATTTGTTCAGCCGTTTTCCATTCAGTGGCCTCCTATTTTGTTTCCAGTTCTTTGTCTTCTAGGTTTCTCTTGAATTCTATGTTTGTGTTTCAAAGACAAGCTCTGGTCTTTTTTTTTTTTTTATCAGTAGCCCTTTATTTTCCCCTGTAGGATTATACTGTTTTACAAGAGAAGTTATTCTTGGTTTTAAGTCCTTTTTTGTGTCTTGGAAAATTGATTTTCAAGATTTCCTCCCCTTTTTGTGATCCTGACTGTCATTACCTGGTGCTTAGACTTTTTCTTCCCACATGCTTGCAGTTCTTTTCTTTGACTTGAAAGTGCTGGATTTTGGCTAAGACTAGGTGTTTTAAACTGGGATTTCTGTCAGGAGGTGACTGTGAATTCTTTCTACGTTTACTTAGTCTTCTAATTATTATAGATTCGAACAAGTTTTCTTTCATGGAAATTATAATTTTTTTGTTTGCTGGTGGTTTTTGGAGATTATACTGGTTTTTAAATGATCTCTCCTCAGCCTCTTTTTCAGATCAGTTTTTGCTAGACGCATTTTAATAAAATTTCAGTCTTTTGGCCTCCTTTTGATATTTCTTGTTTTGTTTAAGTATTGGCTTTTATTCACTCCATTTTATTTTTCTGGGAGTCTACTACATGGTCAAGATTTTCCCCCTATTCCAAGTTGTTTTTTCTCCTCCCAGTGTTTTCCTTAAGTACTCTCAGTTCATTTTTAAAATGTTCATTTACCATTGAAGTCTTTATGTGCAAACCATTTATTTCTGTAAGACTTTACTTTTGTACTTACTGAGTTATTTTGTCCTTCTGGATTTACCTTTTGGGCATCTTTTAACCCATAATATTTCTTTGTTGTATTTAGAATTTTCTTCTGTTGACGTGTGTCTTCAGTATCAATTCCAGGATGGAGATTTTGTGCTAGGGTCAGGCTGTACCCCTTGGATAGGGTAGACATGTCCTGTTTGGATCTGTTCCCTCTCTAGTCTAGATGCTACTGCGATTGCAGTTCTGGATGACTTAGAGGGGGCTAGACTCCTCAACCAATCTCTGTGACCTTGTCCTTGTGTTTATAGCTAGAGACAGGCTCTACCATGCTGTACACAATAGTAAGGGAAATGAGAGTTAAAGAGCAGGAGAAAGCTAACAGGAGTTCTGAGAACTGTCGCTCCAGGCATCTTGGATAGCCCCATGGTGCCTGGCCCCATCTCCCTGAGCAGTAGAAGCTGGCTCCTCTCCTACCATGATTCTGACAGGAAAGGGCAGAGGTTCTGCTGGCATCAGGCTCTGTTTGCTGGAGGTCAGGCTAGCTTTCCTTCTCTGCCTTATGGATTGTCCTTGCTATGAGTACCTGTAGACTTCTGTTCATCTTTTTGCGCTTTCTTATACTGGATAGAAAAACTTAGTATAATCTCTCCTTGGTTTTCTTGATAATTTTCTTTTGGTAAACTTTTACATTTTTTTCTGTGGTGTTTATTAGGCAATCTAAGACTGGCCACAACATTTCATGTTGCCATCTTAACTGGAAACCTGTCCACTTCTCAAACCTTCACAGATGGACTTGTTAGCCTCTTTCCAAGGTTATCAACAGTATCTTAGTTGCTAAAATGCAGTGACTTTTTCATAGTCCTTATTCTGCTTGACCTCTTTGTGGTTTGGGGGCATGTACGATCCCTGCTTTTTCTTGGTATTCTCATCTCCTTCAGCTTTTGTGACATTACTCTCTATTGGCTCTTGGTTCTTCTGTCTGACTCTCATTTTCAGTATCCTTTGATTCTTCACTATCTCTTTCACACCCTCTTGATGTTAGTCTGATCCTCTCTTCTTTTTTATCTGCCTTGGTGATATCATATATCAGTGCCCAACATTGGAAAAGACTGTAATCTAATGTGGATCTCTGGCGTTTCTCCAGTGGGAACATTGGTCACTAGGCTGAATGCCAGACGCACCAGAGCTTCAGATATTATACCTGACACAGAGCTGAATACGTGATCCACATCTGGGATATCTTTTAGATGTACCTGCCATGAATGAGTATAGTTTGGCCCCTGAGCACCCAAAATCCCTTTTCACAGGCATTGTCATTTTAATCGGCTGATCTCTTTTCAGATCTGCCTTTTTCCTCTGAATATTTTCTCTTCTATCAGTGGCAGTGATGAAAACACCACTTTTGACAGTTTCTTGTAATCTGTAGTAATGCTTTCTGTACTGCATAGAAAGGATCTGTAAATATGGTTTGCTCCCATGTGGATTACCAAAATTAAACAGAATTTGGATTTCTAGACCATAGTTTAAAAGATAGAAATACGATAAGGTCCTGTAATCTAATAAAAAAAATGCTATAAGCTGAAAAGGAAGGGAGAGGAAGAAATCACAATAAAGTTGCTATCATAGAATATTGGACACCCAGAAATTCATAGGAGAAGAATTCAACAAGGGAATCATGACCTCAAATGTCTATACCAACATACATAGAAAATGCACAGAAAATAAGTAAGGGGACCTAGGGATCCTAATGCAAGGAGGCAAATTTTACCTCATTAGGTATCAGAGAGACTTGGTGAAATCAGATCCACACTTGGAATTTGGTTCTAGGAAGGTGTAACTTATTCAAGAGAAGCAGAATAGGAGGGAGAAACAGAGTTGCTTTGTTTATTAAGAAGAAAATCCTGGAACCAGAGAGGGGAAGGTGAATGGAGTGATTCGAACCTTTTGAGAACAAGGTGCTCTCATTCTGTCTCCTGACTTATCTTAGGTTTCAGCTTCCTCTTTGCTACTTTTGTTTTGCTCCTTCCACTCCACAGATCATTCTCCTTGGACTAGAAAACAGAGGCACAATAAGAACTGAACATCACTGCTTTCTCTCTATTGTTTGTTATAATAGTTCAATTTATACCTAAGAGTGTAGCACTTTCCCCCCCTCCATTGTTGTTTTAAAAAATTAAAAAAAAAAACCAAAACCCTGATATCCCTGAGGACTTATGTGAATAAAGTAGAAAAGACAAATACATTGAGCATATAATTAACAAAAGTAGAAAATCAACAAATTCTTAATCTCTAAACAAACACAAATGAGATTTTGAAAAGGGCAAAATAAATGGAATTGAAAAATTGATAAAAATAAATGGAATGTGGAAAATTGATGTATTAAAATAGCTAATTTTATTGATTAAACTATTAGCTAATTTAATTTTTTTTAAAAAGAGGGAAGCTGAATTGTCAAAAAAAATGAAAAAGGTGAATTCACAACAAGTAGAAGAAAGGAAGGAAGCATTTATTAATAGTACCTACAATCTGACAGGAACTCTCTATGCTAAGTGCTTTACAAATATTATTTCATTTGATTCTCCCAATAATCCTTACAGGAGGCAGGTGCTATTGCTATCTCCATTTTATAGTTGAGGAAACTGAGTCAGTCAGTGGTTAAGGGACTTGGCTAGAGTCGTATAGCTAGTAGATGTCTGAGGCCAAATTTGAACTCAGTTCATTCCGATTCCAGACTCAGTGTTCTATCCATTGTACCACCTAAATGCCTCTAGGGTTAGGAGAAGAAATAATGAAAATCATATGGCAGCAAAATTAAGAGCTTCAAGAAAAGGAATGGATTTTTCTAAAAATATGGAACAAAAATTACCCCCTCCAAAATAAAAAAGAAATAATCTGTATTTTGAAGGGAGTTCTTTTATAAAAAATTCGTTGTCCAAGCATATTTACAATTGGATTTATCAGACATTTAAATAACATGTAATTTCTATCCATTCAAACTACAAGTAGATACAGACTTTTTATGAGGGGAATTATGACCCTGATTTCCAAAATAAGGAGAAATAAAGCAGAAATGAATATTTATACAAAAATACTAAATAAAGTACTGGAGAAAAGAGTGTAGCATTCCAAAAATTGCACATTGTGACTAAGTTGAGTTTGTCAGGAATACAAGGATAGTTTAATATTAAGAAAACTGCAAAAAAAATCATTAATAAAACTCATAAAAAGTATATGACTATATCAGTAAAGGTAGAAGAAAGCATTTAGTAAAATACATCACTCATTTGTGTTAAAGATGCCAAAAGAGAGCGAAAAATTTGGTATTTTTTGGTATTGTTTGATTTTTTTTTTTTTACAGTAATGGCTGTTTATTTAAAATGCAACCAGAAAGCCAAATAATGGAATTTCTTTTTCTTTTTTTTTCCAAATGCTTTATTAACTTGTGGTTAACATCATTCATTTCTGCCAGATTTTGAGTTACAAATTTTTTCCCCATTTTTCCACTACCCATCACCCCAAAATAGTGGTCCCACAGGATATCCCCTCCTTCAATCTGTTCTCTGCCATATCTTCTCCCATACCCTCTTCGACTTTTCCAGTAGGGCATGGTAGATCTCTATGCCCTAGTGCCTGTATATCTTATTTCCCAATTACATGTAAAATAGTATTAATAATAGTATATATTTATTTTTAAACATTTGGTTTTAAAATTTTGAATTCCAGATTCATCCCCTTCCTCCCTTGTCACCCACTCTTACTGGGAAGATAAGCAATTCAATATAGATTGTATGTGTGTAGCTAATGCAAAACATTTCCATAGTGGATATATTGTAAAAGACTAACTATATTTCCCTCCCTCCTATCCTACCTCCCACTTGTTCTATTCACTACTTTGATCCTGTCCCTTTTCAAAAGTGGGTGCTTCCAACTTCCCTTCCCCCCAGCCTGCCCTCCCTTCCATCATCCTCCCTCTCATCCCCTTCCCCCCTACTTTCCTGTAGGGTGAGATACCCTATTTAGTGTGTACGTCATTCCATCCCTGACCCAAATTCAATGAAAATAAGGTTGACCCATTCCTTTATGCCTTCCTGTTCTTCCCCTCCATTGTAACCATTTTCCCTTGTCTCTTCTACATGAGATAGTTTACCCCATCTGTCTCTCCCCATCTCCTCTCATTATATTCCCCTCTCACCTCTTAATCTCACCTTTTAAGTATCATCCCTTCCTATTAGATTGGTCCTGTGCCCTCTATCTTTGTATACCTGTAAACATATATATATATATATATATATATATTCACATATGTATTCATACACCTATATAACCCTCCGATATAGACCATATATATGTGTGTGTGTATATATGTGTGTGTACACACACACACACACACACACACACACAAACACACGCACATATATTTCTATTCCCTTCAATTATCCTCATACTGAGAAAAGTTTCCTCAGTTACAATGATCGTTTTCCCTGTAGGTATGTAAATAGTTTGACTTTGATCAGTTCCTTATGATTTCTTTTCCTTCTCATGCTTCTCTTTATTGTTTGATTTTTTAAAAACTCAGACATTTGCCAGAACAGCAGGAGAAGTAGGAATAATTGCGATGTAACTTATTCTACATATAATAACTCTGGGACATACTATCCACTAATGCATACTGTGTCTCTGGGGGAGAGTGGGCACAAACTTGAAAATGGGTGTTGTCCTTTGTTCCTGAAGAGGATGTTGGAGTCAAGGTACAATATATCTAATTGTGGCTGATCAGACCAGTACAAGATCATAATGCTCTGCCACGGGTCAGGCAGAGACAGTCCATATGAACATTTGCGGGAAAGCTGTATCTAAATTTGTACAACTCGCATTTCTTTCGAGCTGTTGCAGTTTTGCTTTGCTTAATAGAGCACAGTGTCTTCTTGGATGTGGGCATACCATGCTGCATGGTCCTTTGCCTGTGTCTCCCATGTCACACAATCAATTCCAAAGTTCTTCAGAAAGACCTTGAGAAGTGTCCTTGTATCGCTTAGGAGTTACAGGTATCATCTTTCCATATAGAAATGTAAACAGTTTAACCTTATTGAATCTCTTACGATTTCTCTTTCCTTTTTATCTTTTTATGCTTCTCCTGAGTCTTGTATTTGAAAGTCAGTTTTTCTATTCAGCTCTGGTCTTTTCATCAGGAATGCTTGAAAGTTCTCTATTTCACTGAATGTCTGCTTTATTTATCCCTTGAAGGATTATACTGAGTTTTGTTGGGTAAGTGACTCTTGGTTGTAATCCTGGCTCTTTTGCCTTCTGGAATATCGTATTCCTAGCCCTCCAATCCTTTAATGTAGAAGCTGCTAAGTCTTGTGTTATCCTATGGTTGCATGATGTTTGAATGGTTTATTTCTAGTTATTTGCAATATTTTCTTCTTGACCTAGAAACTCTGGAATTTCATCATAATATTCCTAGGAGTTTTCATTTTGAGGTTTCTTTCAGGAGATGATATGTGGATTCTTTCAATTTTCATTTTATTTTTGGGTTCTAGAATATCAGGGGAGTTTTCCATGATAATTTCTTGAAAAGTGATGTTTAGGCTCTTTTAAAAAATTATTATGGCTTTCAGGTAGTTTAATAATTCTTAAATTATATGTATTGGATCTATTTTCTAGGTCAGTTGTTTTTCCAATGAAATATTTCACATTGTGTCCTGTTTTTTCATTCTTTGGATTTTCTTTTATTATTTCTTTTTTCTTCTTCTTTTTTTTTGGAGGGCAATTGGGGTTAAGCGACTTGCCCAAGGTCACATAGTTTTTGTGTTAAGTGTCTGAGGCTGGATTTGAACTCAGGTCCTCCTGACTCCAGGGCCAGTGCTCTATTCACTGCACCACCTAGCCACCCCCCTTTTATTGTTTCTTGATGTCTTATGGAGTCATTAGCTTCCGTTGCACAATTCTGATTTTTAAAGAATCATTTTCTTCACTTTTCCACTTGACCAGTTCTGTTTTTTTTAAGGAGTTTTCTTCAGTGGATTTTTGTGCCTCTTTTATCATTTGGCCTGTTCTGCTTTTAAAGGTATTATTTTCTTCAGTATTTTTTTATGCTTCCTTTGCCAAATTTTTGACCCTTTTTTTTTCATGATTTTCTTGCATCAATGTCATTTCTTTTCCCAATTTTTCCTCTAACTTTATTATTTAATTTTTAAAATCCATTTGAGATCTTCCAGGAATTCTTTTGCTCCTGAGACCAATTCATGTTTTTTTCTTTGAGGCTTTTGATATAGCAGTTTTGAGTTTCTTGTCTTCTTAAGTTTGTGTTTTGAGCTTCCCTGTCACCATAGTAACTTTTTTTGGTCAGTTTTTTGTTTTTGTTTTTGTTTGTTTGCTCATTTTTCCAGCCTATTTCCTAACTTTTAACTTTATGTTAAAGTTGGACTCTGTCCCCTGGGGTGGAGGGGGCACTGTCCCAAGCTTCAAGCCTTTCTTCCTGCTGCTTTCAGTACTAGTTTTGGGAGTCTGTAAGTTCTTCAAAGGTGGTATGATCTAAAGAGAAGTGTGGTTACTGTTCTCTTGGACTGTCCTCTGGTCTGTGAATGACCCACAAGCACTCTTTTCCATCTGGAGCTTTGACCAGGGTTTCCACTCCCCTGTAGCTGTAAACTCTGGTGTGCTAGTACTCCTTCTCACTCTGGGACTGTGACCTGGATCCACATACAGGCAATGTTACATAGCCCTGTACCCCATGCCAGCAAAGGACCCCTTCAGTCTTCTTATGACTAGTTGTCTGATCCCTTTCCTTTCTGTGGACTGAGAGCTCTAAAAACCACTAATGACTTTGCTGAGTCAGTTACCCCTAAAGTCTGCTGCTGTTTTTCTGAGGCCTGGCCTATGCTGGCATATCATATGCTAGACTGTGCTCCTCTCATGGTGCTTGACAGACCTTTCTTATTGACCTTTGAAGTTGTCTTGGACTGGAAAATCATTTCTCTCCATTCTTTTGTGAGTTCTGGTGCTTATTTAAAGGTCTTTGGAGGGTAATTTGGGTGAATCTCTTCTTTCTCTTCACCATCTTGTCTTTGCCCAATAATCACATTTTTTAGGGAGCCTGCTTAATTCTCGGAGTGTTCTCCTCCAGACTTTTGTTTGTTTTGACCTTTCATTGTGGTATCCTTCCTTAATTTGTTACCATTCTGATTTTCAATTCAACAGTTAAATTTCTCAGTGAATCTCTTGTTTTATTTTTTCACACATATTTCCAAGTAGATTTCTGTTATCTTATCTTCACTAATTTCGTTTCAATCTTCATTTCCATCAGTACAGTTATTTTACACATTGATGTTCCTGCTGCATTATTGTAGATAGTGTTGCTGTAATTTATTATATTTTTCTTTCTCAGATGTTTGCTGCAGGTTATTTCATATTATATCCATCTTTTCTTTATTTGCTGACTTATTTGATCCTTTTCCTTTTTTTAAGAGATTATTGTCTTTTAAGGTATTTTTTTGGTAACTCCACATGTTTTTATTTTGCTATTTCTGTTGCTATTTTTGAAGAGGATATGGATTTTCTTGTGCTACCACTTTCATTTATTATGTGCTTATGTTGTAATTTAGCTATATATCTCTATCTCTATCTCTATATCTATATGTATATCTATCTATGTTCTCATCTCTACTAGGTTTAATTCCTCCTTAAGGGCAGGGATTATGTCTTAATTTGTCTTTGTCTCTCCCCTAGTGCTTATAGAATACATTGCATGTACTAATCACTTAATATGTTTGTTGAGTGCATGTTTTTTACTTAAATTAAATTGTCTTCAAGTGGTTAAATCTTTGTGATGCAACATAAAATTTAACTCTTCTTTCTCTATTCTCAAATAGTTTTCAGGAAGCACAAGAAGAGCTGGTTGAATTCCAAGAAGGAAGCAGAGAATTAGAAGCAGAATTGGAGGCTCAGCTAGTTCAGGCTGAACAAAGAAATAGGGACTTACAAGCTGATAACCAAAGATTGAAATATGAAGTGGAAGCATTAAAGGTATTTGAAAATCTCACTATAAAATCAACTTTATATTGTTATTTAATTTTTTGTTTTAGTGAGAAACATAACATGATATGCTTACTAGCATTTAAAATATCTCTAATCAATAAATTAAAATGAATGAATAAATGAATTTATTGCATTTATTTATTTAGGAAGAGGCAGGTAGGTGGCACAGGGGATAGAGCTGTGAGCCTGGAGTTAGGAAGACCCAAGTTCAAATACAGCTTTAGACATTTACTTGTAGTGTGACCCTGGACAAGTCACTTAATCCTGTTTGCCTCAGTTTCCTCATCTAAAAAATAAGCTGGAGAAAGAAATAGCAAACCATGTCAGTATCTTTGCTAAGAAAACTCCAAATGGGAGTCACTGAAATGACCGAACGACAACTACAACAATTTAGTGCATTTATTATGTATTTGTTATCATGCTTTTAAATACTGCTTTCATTTATCCTATGTTATTAAGGTAGAAAGTAAGGAAGAGCTAAAGTGAAAGATAAGAGGAAAGGAAAAAGACTAAGAACGATAGAAAAAATACAGTTGGATAAATGTGGAGAGCTCCGTCCACCAACAGAGTGCAGGCTAAGTGTGTGACTTAGTAGTTGAAACTTAGAGAGTTGTGGCCACTTCTATGACCATAGAACCATATATGAAGCAACTAGAAGGGTCTCTAGTCTAACCTCTTCATTTTATAGATGCAGAGACTTAAACTTTTTGAGAGTTTTAATGATTTGTCCAGAGTTATCCAGCTAGTAAGTAACATAGGCAGGAGTTGAACCTAGGTCCTCCTGTCTCCTTTGAGCCCAGGACTTTTATCCACACTCTACACTGCCTCTGTACAAGAGCTGGGGGAAAGAAACTGAAAATTGATTTTTAAAATAGTTTTCCCCCCATAGGATCATGAAGATTTTTGTATTGTAATGTTAAGAGGCAGCATGGTTTATTGGATAAATGACTGCCCTTGGAATCAAGAGGAACTGAGCCCATTCCTGTTTCTGAGACATACTAGTTGTGTGAGTAGGAGCAGTGCCCCCAGGCAGCTTTCTAAAATATATATTATAGGTAAGGTTGGTTGAGAGTATTTACACTATGACTTCCCTATATTAATGAAGTCTTAGGTCTGAACTAAAACCAAAACAATTTGAAAGATCTCATATTTTTGAAATGTAATTCTTTATTTTGGAGGTAGGTATCAATTTCCTAGCTCTTTTGATATTTAAAAGCTGTTTGATTATATGATTATTATTGAGAGACTAGTGCTACCTTTTCCCATAGTACTTAAAAGGTACCTAAACTTACATTCATGTTCTGAGTCCTTTGTTTTGAAAGAAATTCAGTTATTTGGTGGTAGCCTATTCTAGATTTACCATAAACTAGATAAAGTTAAACTCATGTTCAGATTCATTCTATAGATTGAATTTATATGAAGTTTTCTTTCAGTCATCTACAGTTGCTATCATTAGGAGGTTGTCAGTGTCCTAGATTTTTGAAGCAATGGAATCACATTACTTGCTTTTGACTCTTCAGAGAGCTTATTATTAAGCTTCATTTTGGGGCTGGGTGTCAGGATAGTTGGTGGCAATGTCAGTGGAACTGATTTACTTGATTACACAAGTACAGTTGGAATTTGTATTTAAAATTTTTATGAATCAGTGCATCCAAAATGTTTATATGATTTGACTTTTAAATATTGGAAAGGTGACATAATCATATTATCAAAATTATGTTCAAATTTAAATTTTTTGCAATCAAATTATATGAAAACTAAATACCAATGACATGGTACTAGTCTCTACACTTACTCTTACTTTTAGGAGAAACTAGAACATCAGTATGCACAGAATTATAAGCAGGTCTCTGTTTTGGAAGATGATTTGAGTCAGACACGAGCCATTAAAGAACAATTACATAAGTATGTAAGAGAGCTGGAGCAGGCCAATGATGACCTGGAACGAGCAAAAAGGTAGGTAATATACATTTTAATTTTTTTACCCAAATATGGATATTCATGTGGCAACTTCCTAAACAGCGATGACACTTTGCCATTGTCATAGAAGATATTCTTGGATTCCAGGTCTTTGTGTATGATGCCTTATGTACAAGATATGCCATGCTTTGTTTATTCAGCCTTATCTTGGGGATCCCTCACAGATGAATGAAATATCTGCCCTTTATAGAGATTGGTGATGATGGTGAGGAGAGCGCGATGTGCTTGTACCACATCTGCCTTTTTAAGCAGCTCGAGATGGTCAGATCGCACCACCTTGTGGCGTTTCTACCCTGCCCAGTGGGCTCCCTCTTTGAGGTTGTGTCACTCCACTCTGGTCTTGCTGACTTTGTGAGATCATTCCTTTCCACAGCTTCCAGGAGTCAGAACGTCTGTTTCATTCTTGTCATCTTCCAGCTCTGATTTACTTGCCTCTTGTTCTTTTACCTTTGCATCGTGGTTCTCAGATGCGGTGGCTTTCAGTGGGTCATTGAACTGTGCCTTTTCAGCTACATCAGGGACTTGGGGTAGAGTGGAAACTTGGGAAATCAAACCTGTTGAACCATTGGGAAGGGTTTGGTGGTGGCATTGCACTGAGGAAGACTGGAAGGGCATGAAGGAGGATGATGTGGAGGAGATGGCAGAGCACAGTGAGGTGGCTCATGACTAGGGGATGTTCCTTCTTTGTCAGGGCTTTTGGGAGTGTCATGAAATGGAGTTCTGCCAGTCTCTCCCCTGGGTTGTTGTCTAAAGGCACAAATTCTGTCCTCTGTAGTTTAGACAGTGGTAGGAACAATATGCTACAAACGGGCCTCTTTTATGTTTTCTTGTAACACTTTAACCTGCAGTTCTTCTTCTTCTCTCCAAACTCATGTGCCACACATGACACATCTGACATAACCAAGATTGTGTGGAGAACCTGGGGGTTGTCTCTGTGTACTGTCTGTAGGGATCCATGGGGGACATCACAATGGATAGAAGGTGGCTCGTTGATTCTGTTTCCAATTTGCGACTCGTGAAGTTTGCTCCTGATAAAAGTCAAGAAGTTGGTCAGCAACTGGAAAAGTTTATGGCTAGGTAAAGGTAGCAAGCTGAACCACTGGAAAGAATGCTTCAAATCACTGATACTAAGAAAAATGCAAATCAAAACTACTCTGTGAAAAAAGAAGGATATATTTGGAAATGTAGGTGATATAAAAAATAATACATTTAAAAATTTATTTTAAAAGAAACTTAATAAGTATTGTAGATAAGTTCCAAAAATAATTGGCTTCCCCTTAGAAGTTATTTTTTCAAGATTTCTTCTACTGCTTATTCCACTGGACATATGTTTACTAATTACTAGATTACTTGTGTTTGTAAACCTTGGGGGGAAAGTTTAGTATGAAGGTTTACCTCCCTGGGTTTTCTTAGTGCTTCATAGCAGTAATTGATTATTTTTACTTGTCAAAACAAAAAACAGCCATAGCATAGAATAAGAAGTGTGCTTCTGAGGTAATACTTCAATCTAAGTCTCATAACTACTTCCATTGCTTTATCTGCTGTCATGCTGCCTCATGACAGATTTTTTTACGTGATATGTGAATTCAGAGGGAGAGGGCGAGAAATAATTGTGACTGGAATAATAAAAAAAAGTAAAAAAATTGAATAACTTTGTCGTAACTATTTGCATATGTTGCATGTAAACACTTTATTTCATGAAAATCTAATATTTTGACCTTTATTTTTAAGGGCTACAATAGTTTCACTGGAAGATTTTGAGCAAAGACTGAATCAAGCCATTGAACGAAATGCATTTTTGGAAAGTGAACTTGATGAAAAGGAATCTTTGCTGGTTTCTGTACAGAGGCTAAAAGATGAAGCCAGAGGTACAATTTGTTTTTTTTCCTGAAGTTATTGGTCCAGAACATTTATTCACATTCTGTATGGCATCTGTGTGCAAAGTGAACATTAGACTTGGAGTCAGAAAGACCTGAATTTGAATCCCAGCAGAAGAGCTGTCTTGATCTTGAGCAAGTCATGTAACCTTGCTCAGTCTCAGGTTCCTTTATTTGTAGAGTGCTCATCTCACAGGGTGTTTTGTAAAGCACATGACAAGTTTTTAAGAGCTGCTATTATTATTTCTGTTGTTGTATTTGCCATTACTTTCTGTATTTTCTTGTATTTGATGGTTCTCTGCTCCCTTAGAGTTCTCAAGAACTTTTAGATTCACCTTTGTGTGTTCCACATCTATATTCCTAGCCCTTAGCTTTTACTTGAACTTTAGTTGTTTTCAAATGTCTGCAATTCATTTCCATTTGAATGTTCTACCTTCACCTCCTAGGAAGTAGCCGTCCTTTCTTGCCCTACTACACAGTTTTCTTCCACACCTTGATCAATGCTTACAACTTAAAGCTCCCTTTCTCTAATTTCTTTTTTTCTTAAGGAGCCCCTGGCTTCAAAACCTTCATCAGCCTGTAAGCCACTTGATATGATTTTGGGAGTCATTAGCCAAAAGGTAGCTGTTGAATTCATGAGAGAATATGAATTAATTATTAGTGGGAGAAGAGCTGAAGCTCTAGTCTTGAAAGATGGATTTAGGAGGTTAGAGGATAAAGAAAAAAACAATGAAAAAAAAATTAAAGGGGCAGCTAGGTGGAGTAGTGAATAGAGCGTTGGTCCTGGAGTCAGGAGGACCTGAGTTCAGATTTGGCCTCAGACACAAAACTAGCCATGTGACTTAACCCCAATTGCCCTGCCCTCCCCCCTCCAAAAAGCAAAAAACAAACAAACAAAAAAAACCAATGGAGCCAACAGAAAGAATTGTAGGCACAGAACCAGGAAGAAGTATCATTGTTATTGAAGTAAAGGAGAAAAATTAATAAACAAAATGCATGTCAAATGTCCTAGAGAGGTCAAGGAGAAGGATTTAAAAAAATAATCTAGCGTTACCTAAAGAGAGATCACTGTTAACACTCTTGACACCTTGGATCAGGGAATTTGAGGTCTTAGATATTAATCTAGTAGAGGGGCTGACTCTTCTCATAAGCTTCAGGAAGTCGCTTAAACATAATTGATATTTTTAAAAAATCATTATTTCTGGCTTGCTCTTTTCTTCATTTGGTATCTTTTTTCCTTTCCCTGTTAGTGTGTTAAGAGAATGCATCACCTGCTAGCAGGAGAACGTAGATTCCATCACTCTTTCAGAAGGGCAGTTAAGAAGGGATGAAGTATCTTAAATAACTTTTCAGCCCATTACCTGATGTATTTTTGGCTCGTTCTGATTTTTTTAACCTGGGTGTTCAATGGCACAAGTAATTATTCTCAAGACTTTAAATATAGTTTTTGAACGAATGGAAAAGCATTTAAATGCTTGCTGTGTGTAAAGCACTGTGTTAGGCAGTGGGGATGGTTAAACAATTTATGCTCTCAAGGAGTTCATGTCCTTTTGGTGGGGGGGGAGGCACAGCATATATGGAAGGTTTTAGGATAAGGCAGATGGTAACATTTTGTAAGTATAGTTCCCATGAATAAAACCCTATCAGTTTCTGATGTCAAATTATGTGTTTAAGAATTTTTTTTCCTGGGTCTGTAGTAACTGTTGGTACCTATACAGGTCATATTTCTTCAGGTGTTGCTATCTTTGGGACAGATTAGAAGTAGTGGTATGAGGTAGTACTGCTATTTCTAGTACTCTTAGGCTTACCTCCATGACTGTGACAGTTGGTCACCAGTGGGTATTGATAGGAATGGGCATGGCAAGCTCTTTCTCCACAGGCCTTGTCCCTCTGGGTGATAGTTTTGGGGACAATCTGGAAGCAGAGCTGAATAAACATTTTTAAAGTTCTACAACATTTAAACACTTGGCTCATTATATTAACTCAGTAGGCACCTTCTAATATAAGATAATATAATATAAATAAGAGAAACTGAATGGTTTAGAAAATTTATAATTGAGACATTATTGAAAGAATATGTATATTCATGGTATCCCATTCAGGAATGGCTTCCTGAATGATATCCTATGCTTTGTTTCTATTACTTCCAATAAGTGTTACTACCTACACTTTTTTTTAATTGTAGATTTAAGACAAGAACTAGCAGTACGTGAAAGGCAACAAGAAGTAACCAGAAAGTCGGCTCCTAGTTCTCCAACTCTAGATTGTGAAAAAATGGATTCTGCTGTACAGGCATCCCTTTCCTTGCCAGCCACTCCTGTGGGGAAAGGGACAGAGAACAGCTTTCCTTCACCAAAAGGTTTGTCATTTCTTCTCTCTTCCAGCAGTAGAATGTCAGCTTTAATGGTTTGATGATTAAGCAAGATATTTGCGGATACTGGTGGACCAGGCCTATGATATCTTTGGCATAGTGATACTCCTGTGGGAACTCTTAATTGGAAAACTACTTTTACCCGTTCAGATTGACACCTGCTTTGCAATTGTAATCTTAGAGAGTTGCTTTGGAGCTCTTAAAGGTTAATTGGCTTTCCAAGGTCACATAGCCAGAGGTAGGGCTTAAAAGCAGCATAACTAGGTGGCTCAGTGAATAGTGCATGGGCCCTGGACTCAGGGGTACCTGAGTTCAAATTTGGCCTCCGACACTTAACAAGTAGTAGCTGTGTGACCTTGAGCAAGTCACTTATCTCCAATTGCCATGCCTTCCCTCCTCCAAAAAAAAAACCAAACCCAAAATAAAAACCAGATCTTTCTGACTTAGAATCCAACTATCAAATGTGTCTTGTTTAAACGAGCCTTAATTAAAAAGGTAGAACACTTCTAGCCAGTCATTTAGTCAACCAGCACTATTAAGTGCCTGGTATGGGCCAGGCACTGTGCTGAGTGCTAAGTATACAAAGAAAGGCAAAAACCAAAAAAATCCCCCCAAAAAACAAAAAACAGCCCCTGCTCTCAGAGAGCTCTCAGTCTAATGGAAGAGACAACATATAAACAACTATTTTAAAACAGAATATAGATAGGAAAATTTCAGGGTATTCTCAGAAGGAAGTAGCTAAGATTAAGAGGGAAAAGGCTTCTTGCAGAAGGTTGGAATTTAGCTGATATTTGAAAAAAAGTCAGGAGAGGGGCAGCTAGTGAATAGAGTGAGTAGAACATGGCCCTGGAGTCAGGAAGACCTGATTTCAAATCCGGCCTCAGACACTTACCACAAAACTAGCTGTGTGACCTTGGGCAAGTCACTTAAACCCAATTGCCCTCCCTTACCCCTTCCAAAAAGCAAAAAAAAGTCAGTAGGCTGAGATGAGGAGTGAGAGTCTTCCAGGTATTGGTTAATGAAAATTCTTAGAGTCGGTAGAGGAAGTGTTATGTTTGAGAAGCAGCAAGGATACCGGTATCATTGGATCACAGATTATATGGAGAGGAATGAGGAATACAACTGGAAAAGCAGAAAGGGCCAAGTTATGAAGGACTCTAAAAGCCAAAGAGAGGGGGGCATAAAGCACATATATAGACCATTTTTTTGTATGGATGACCTGCCAAAAGAAAACATTGGAGAAATGTACAAATTAAAAATCATTTTGAGAGAAAAATACGACATTTAATTAACTTGTTTTTAAATTAAGCACAAAGTACATAAAATTGTATTAAATACCAAATTAAATGATAAAAAACATACTTTAGTTGCAGGTAGAGGAACATCCAGGGAAAAGAGGATGAGGAGATACATCCAAACCAAAAGGAGAGACTGAAGGGGAAAAGACATCTAAACAAAGAAAACCAGAGAGAGACATTTAGGATAGGGGAGAAGCAGAATGGGAAAGGGATTCAGAGTAAAGTGGAAAAATCAAGAGAGATAAGAGAAAGGAGCAAATCTCTTATCTTGCCCTACATCCTATATCTTCACCCTGCCAAAGGTCTTTGTTCTCACCTGCTTTGCTGTCTGTTTCCTTCTGTCTCCCAAAGACTCACCAAAAATGAACTGCAGCTTTTTGAAAGGCATTGGCCCCGAGTCAGCCAAAGCAGCTTTGTTTCTTTTTAGCAGCATGTTATCTTTTTTTCTTTGCTGTAATTTGTTTAGGGATTGAGGCAAATGTTAAAGGGATTTATGAGGTTCTGTTTGTATTTTGTTATTCCCTTGTTGCTGGTGGTGAGTTAGGGTTGTAATAGTATAGCATAGCTCAGACCTTAGGTTAGGTCCTTAGAGCTGGAACTAAAAAACTCTGAGTAACAGCCACACCAGCATGTCATTATGTCAAGATAAGCATTTATTTACAGTAATCAAATGAATAACAGCTAATGAAATTTTAAATTAATAAAACAAGCAACACCAAATTTAGAATAAAGTAAAAGAAACCTACAAAGGCATCTCTAAACATTGAGATATCTTTTTCTGAACTTGTAGCTAATAAATTTTATTTTATTTTATTTTATTTTTTGCTTTTTGGAGGTCAATTGGGATGAAGAGACTTCCCCAAGGTCACACAGTTAGTAAGTGTGTCAAGTGTCTGAGGCCAAATTTAAACTCATGTCCTCTATTCACTGTGCCACCCCAGCTAATAAATTTTAACTTATTCCTTCCTCAAGAATTTCCTTAGTCATTACTGTGAAAGATATATAATCTACCTTTTTTTCTAATTTTTGTGGTATGATTTTTAATAGTTAGGTTGCATAACCTTTCCTGTTTGTATTTATTGTAGTATATGGTGAGAGTTGTTGGTCCAGAACTAATGTGAGACTACTTTTCAGTTTGCCCAGTAATTTTCATCAAATAGGGAGTTCTTTCTTAGATATATTTTTGAGTTCTCTTGACACTATTATTAAGTTAAATTATTTCTGATTCTTTTTTGTCTATTCTGGTCTTTTGATCGACTTTTATGTTTTTAACCAGTACCAGTTTTGATAACTTGACTTTATAATATAGTTTAAAGTCAGGAAGCACCATTCCTCTTTTTAAAAAAATCCTTAACATTCTAGATCTATCCTCTCTCCAAATAAATTCTGTTATTATTTTGTCTAACTTTGTGAAGACAAAGTTTGATTTCTGTAGCAATAAATGTTAAATTTAATTTATGTAGAACTGTCACAGCCTTGAGTACCAGATATCCCTCCAGTTGTTTTTAATTTCTTTAAGGAATTTTTTGTAATTGTCTCTTTGTGGATATGAGTATGCTTTGGTAGTTTGAGTCCCGGGTATTTTGTGCCTTTTGTGTTTACTTTTAATGGAATTTTCTATTATTGCTTCTCATTTTGTTATTGTTACAGAAACATTAGTATTTGTTGGTTTATTTTAGTAGTAGTCTTCAACTTGACTGAAACTTAATTATTGTCTCAAATAGTTTCTTTGATTGCCTAGGATTTTTAAAGCTAGCCATCATGATTACAGGGCTAGGGACTAGACCTGTAATTTTTTTTTATGCTTTTTGGAGGGGGGGATGCAGGACAATTGGGGGTAAGTGACTTGCCCAGGGTCACATGGCTAGCGTGAAGTTTCTGAGGCCGGATTTGAACTCAGGTCCTCCTGACTCCAGGGCCAGTTCTCTATTCACTGCCCCACCTAGCCGCCCCGTAGACCTGTAATTTTACTGGTATGAGGATTTACTGGATGAAGAAAGGCCCTCTAACCAATGCAGATGAGCACTGACTCATTATTAATTTAATTAATTTAAAATTAATCTTCGAGAGTTTAAAATTTCCAAAGTCTCTCATGTGCTGGTAATAACTTTCTCAGGGTCATAAATCAATCAGCACAGGGCTTGAAGCAAGACTGGAATTTAGGTCTTCCTGCCTTAAGAGCCAGGTCTGCTGTGCTCCTCAAAGCTTGCTGCCTCTAGTAGTAACACTGTGAAGGGGTCTCTTTGTTTCTCTTTGTTTTATTGCTAGCATTTCTAGAGCTGTGTTATGTAACAGCAGGGGAAAAGGCAATCTTCACTCCTGTAGGTACCAGTAAAGTTTCTAGTGTTTTCCCATTGCATATAAGAATAGCTTTTCATTTTAGGGGATTCATCTAGCTATGCCTGTTCTTTGTAGAATTTTTAGTAGAAGGTTTTATACTGTGTTTTATACTTTTTGGTATTTATTTATATAATTGTACAATTTGGGATGAAAAAATGTGATTATTAGTATATTTTTGCCCTTTTTTCTAGCATTTTGTAATCAGCATGGGGGGGTGGAGTCAAGAACAAAGGGTCAAATCTATACTATAATGAAGCATTGAAGTAGAACTTTGTGGAGAATTTGTTTCTTTTTATTTTACTTGTGTTACAACTCTTTTAGGGGAGTAGATATGTTCCATTTTCTCATCTTCATAACATTTCAACTCAGTAGCCTTGTCTAAAGAAATAAAAATTAGTAAATAATTTAGAACAGATTTTTTTACTCAGATTTTCCCATGCCTACTCAATCTAGCATTTTCTTTTGTGCATGGGAAAGGTTCTTCAATCTCTATATTTTGTCTCCAAAATGATTCTTCTGCATTTTCAAATGAGACAATATATTTAAAGTGTTTAGGGGGGCAAAAAATACTTCAATTGTTATTAGTATTTCAGGAGCAAAATTAATTTTTGAAATTGGTAGTTGCATATTGTAGCTATTACCGTAGATGAAGGCACAGGCTAAATGCCTATTTATAAATAGTTTCGATACCTACAGAATATTCTCTATATCTTGATATTTATTTTTACTTTAGATGGAGAGCAAAGTCTGTGGTAAATCCAAAATTGGCTATGGCTTCATGCTAGTTCGGAATCCATTTTGCTGTTTCCTTTGAAGCAGGAGACATGAAGGTGGGGGGGGGGGTGTATACATCTAGGACCAACTTAATTATTAAAAAATAGGGGTAGGAGTTATGAAACAAATTATGCTTATGATAAGCAAATGTAATGTGTGCAAAATTTAGAGAATTATAAACATATGTCTTTATGTCCTTTAGGTATAACAAATGGTTTTGGTACCAGCCCACTAACTCCTTCTGCAAGGATATCAGCATTAAACATTGTGGGGGATCTCTTGCGGAAAGTAGGGGTGAGCACTCAGCTATTTATTCCTTTAAGTTACAGTGTGGTTACTCTATTATATTGAAAGCACAGAATAGAAAGGAACCCTTCTTACTATTAAGAAAATGTCTAAACTGAGAAACCATAGGATGTAGTGTCTACAAGACTTTTTAATAGAAAACAAATTCCATATTTCTGTTTTTTGTTTTTTAGCAAGACATGATCATTTCAACTTAATTATTCATTTGATTGAGTTTCTCACCTCTCCTCCCTTCCTGCCTTCATGCTGGTTCACAGTAAACCTCCAAGGGTAAATGGAAAAGGGGAAAAAGTTCAGGTTTCAATCTCTTAATCTCATTACTTGTGGAAAGTTTTCTTTAAAATATGGCGTGGACAATTGGGTATCTTACCCTATAGGAAAATGGGGGGGTAGGGGATAAGAGGAGGGGATGATAGAAGGGAGGGCAGATTGGGAGAGAAGCAAATACTTTTGAAAAGGGATAGGGTCAAAGGAGAAAATAGAATAAGTGGGGGGCAGGATGGGATGGAGGGATATAGTTAGTCGTTTACAGTATAACTCCTATGGAAATGATTTGGGTAACTACACTTGTACAACCCATATTGAATTGCTTATCTTCCCAGCGGGGGCGGGTGAGGAGGGAAGAAGGGAAAAAAATCTGGAACTCAAAGTTTTAAAAACAATTGTATAAAAAAATTTTTGTTATTTTTACATGCAACTGGGAAATAAGACATAGGCACTGGGGTATAGCAATCCATCTTACCTTACTAAAAAGTTAGGGGGGATAATGGGGGAGGATATGAGAGAGCAGATTGGGAGAAGGGGTATTCAGTAGGCTTGCTATTTTGGGGTGGGGGTAGAGGAAAGATGGGGAGAAAAAATTGTAACTCAAAATCTTGTGGAAAAGAATGTTGAAAATTAAAAATAAATAATTTTTAAAAAAGAAATAAAATATGGAGTGGAAACTGTGAATGACTTAGCCATTCTAAGCAATAGAGTGATCCAAGACAATTCCAAACGACTCAGGATGAAAAATGCTATAGACATTTAGAAAAGGAACCGAAGTGTAACCTTTTCCACTTTTTTTCCATGTTTTTTTCTTTTGGTCTCTTTCTTCTTTCACAGCATGACTGATATGGAAAGATGTTTTGCATAATTGCACATGTATAACCTATATCAAATTACTTACTCTCTCAGGGAGGGGAAAGGTGAGGGAAAGGTTTGGAACTTGAAAAAATTCTTTAAGTGAATGTTAAAAAATTGTAATTGGAGAAAAATAAAATATTATTTAAAATATGGAGTATAAGTTCACATTAATTTCTCTCAGTAGTTTTATTATTTTTATGAATAAGATACCTTTCTCACAATAGCTATGGGTGCTTTGTAAACCTTAAAGTGTTATATAATTGTGAACTAATATACTATGCATATGTTCCTGGTCCCTTATAGTCATATTGTTTATTGCAAGATTTATTCTTTTTTTTTTCCATGCCATATTTGTCCATCCACTAAATGGGAGTAATGACCTGGATCATGTAGTTAAGATGCTAATTTGGTTTCTCCAGATTGGCAGAGAGCCATATGAGGCTTTACAGGGCTATTTGAGAAGTCACCGGTATTTACTTTTTTGTGAACATTTTAGCTATAGACATGAAGTATAAGATAGAGATTATATGATAATGCCTCATAATATTAGCAAAGCTTTGTTAGTTGTGTGCAAAATAGATATTATTTTTTATTTCAGAAGCGGTACTTTAAAGAGCACCAGATCTAAATTTAGAAGACTTGGGTTACATTCCAGTTCTTTGACTATCTGTATAATCTAAAAAGCTAGCTAAATTTAGAAGAGCTCAAAGGAGATGCTTGGATATTGTTAAAAATTTTTATTATCATTCCCAAGTAAAAAGTATGAATTCTGTTGAGTTGAAGATTGGATAGAGAACTAAGAGACCTGAAATCCATCTCTGGCTTTACCATTTTTGTGTTAGACTTGTTATTAACTGTTAGGGTAGAGTGATATCATCCCTTTTCAGAGAATAATTCATTAAGTTTATAAAGTGTTTTGAGCTCCTTTTCTAAGTTATTTAGATAGCCTTTATTATAAAATGGAAAAGTGGCATCAATTATCTATGAGAATACAGAAATGGTTTGAAATGCAGATTCTTATGTGCAAATACTGTTTTGACAAGCAATTTATTCTTTTTTCTTTATTTAGGCCTTAGAATCCAAATTAGCTGCTTGCAGGAATTTTGCAAAGGATCAAGCATCACGGAAATCCTATATTTCAGGGAATGTTAATTGTGGCCTGGTGAATAGTAACAGCACAAAGTTCTCTCGTTCAGGGCATACATCTTTCTTTGATAAAGGGTAAGTCCTAAAGAATGTGGAAATTAATTTTTTTGAGTAAGACATCAGGAAAAGTTGCGAAATGACCAAGTGTGTTTAGTGAAACTTGGTGTGCTTGAACTATAATACATAAATACACTTAGTTGCACAAATCCAGAAAGCATAAATCAGTGGAAACTTGTTAAATTTAATCCAGGTCCCCTGAGATTTGCATTATATGTCATTTTCAACCAGATTAGAATAGAATTAATTCTTATTCCCTTTAGGGCCTCTGCTCAAACCTTGGAACCCATGCACAAAATAGCAGACTCATCTAAGAAATGAAATTTGCTAGACTTACCTTACTTGGCCAGTAGGGGTCATTCTCTTCTTGTTGACCCACAGAGGAAAGTACTTCAGGCTAACCTAAAGAAGTAAATACTTCTAAAGGCATCTTTGATTTGGTAGCTTTTGAACCATTTCCTCTCTATCACTAATATTACTAATATAGGGAGTTCTTTTCTTCCATTTTCCCTGTGAAAGTAAAGTGTTAGTTGCTATAAGATTTCAGACTTTCTTGTTTTGCGTGTTAGATGTAACAAATATATGAAGGGTGTTAATGCCAGTTGTTTTTAAACCCACTGTAAAAGTAGCTTTTTACTCTTTTTGCATAAACATAAACTGAATATCTTCATTATCTTTGCCTTAGAAAGTTTGATTCTGAAGCCAGGCAGATATTACTATTAATTAAAGCTATTTGATTAAAGGGCATTTTCCTTTCAAAGTAAACATCATTACATCTAATAGCCACCCTCACAATATCCATGTGTTGGATATTGCTGAAATCTTAAGTAATTGTTCTCCATCATTTGGAGTTTCTTGGTGGATACACTCTTCCCGACAAGATGGGGGTAATTTTTCAGATAGACTTGAGGAATGGCCATACTTTACTTTGATTTCAAGCTCTAAAATTTTGTGTGAAGGACTTCAGGGGCTATGGAGAAAATAAAGGGGCACCTTTTATATAAGATTTGGGTGTTGGAAAGAATAGCTAGAAGATACATTAGATTTTTATCTAATAACTTCAGATTGTTTCTATATTAGTTATTTTCCCTCTTTTTTGAATCATGTTTTGTGGGAAATCTATCAAACCTGTTAATACCATTCCAGGGGAATTGAAATAAACTATAGTTTCACTGATCAAATTAATTGTTATCTTAGAGACAAACTAATAGGTATTCCCATCAAGATGAAGGAAAATTAAATTAGATTCAGTCCAGAATCCCCCGTTGTTCCATTCTCATTTACATTTCAGAATATCTGAAGTTCTTTTTAGTTGAAGGAGGCCTACTAACAGCATGGTGGGAGTAAGGGGAGGAGGAGTAAGTAGATGATGTGAGGATGAAGGAAGATCTTGAACTGGAATTCAATATATTTTCACATAGAAACAATGTCTTAAGTGTTAGTTTGGGGGTGATCGGTACAATACTAATTGCGTGTATACTAGCATATGTAATTATGTTATGGACTGAAGATATTTTTGTGGATTGGCCTAGTTAAAATACTTCCTGTGGGAAAATGTACTCCTGGCTCTAAACATCAGACCTATAGATAAATTTTTGGAGCTTTATTTGCTTATGTTCTGTCCCTTTTTTAGGTCACTGAATTATGGCTAAGAAAATAAGATTAGTTAGGACATGTGAAGATAAATATGTGTTTATCAGATGGTCATTGTATTTCCTGGTGGGCTGGGAGGACTCATTTGGAGGCCAAATAGTGCTTTGATGCTTCTTTTGGTCAAGCGGATGCTGTCCCTCTGGTTTCAGTTAACCCGAGTTTCATTTATTGACGTTTAATATATGTCCGCATATACCAACTTTGGAACAGTGTTTAAAACCTTATTTGAATTGATTGTGATTTAAAAAAAAAAAGAAAACACCAAGAGATTTTTTTTTTTTTTGCTTTTTGGAGAGCAATTGGGGTTAAGTGACTTGCTCAAGGTCACACAGCTAGTTTTTGTGTTAAGTGTCTGAGGCCGGATTTGAACTCAGGTCCTCATGACTCCAGGGCTGGTGCTCTATTCACTGTGCCACCTAGCTGTCCCAACACCAAGAGATTTTAAAACTTTATTGTAGTCTAAATCCCCAAGGAAAAAGATACTGAATTATCAAAATAATCTATACCAACCTATCTAGAGAGGACCTTTCTCCAGAGATGACTTTTGATGCCTATTCTGTAGGTGGCACCACAACATTTCTAACACATCAGCTTCCATGTTCTCTTGTCCAGACCTTCTCTCCATTTCCCACATCTGTTAAGATTCCTTTCTTTTTCCTTGTCCATGAATCAGGTACCTTTCTAACAGCTTACTTCTTTGACCTATTCTCATGTGTCATTATGAGCTAAAGAAACCCTAGGCAACAGCGTTGGGATAAGGGATGGTCTGACAGATCAGGGGCTCAGTCCCAGTCTTCAGCACCTAGCACAGTGTCAGGCATGTTATTTAATAAATGCTTTTTGACTGACTGACCTCTATGACAACAAGAAAGCCTTTCTGGAAACTTAGAGGTACAAGCTTAGAAATAATTTGGATTTTGTCTCAATTCAAAATGAGACAGAGATGAAGCGCTTTCAGGCTTTATTGTTAGTATTGTTACTTGGTAAATTTTTTTCTCAACTCTATAAAACCTTAGCATTAGTTGATTAGAATTTTTTTTCTTTTCTCTGTCACAACTCTTTAAATGGATCAACTAGTGATGTATGCTCTTCTGTCCAATCTAGTCTTCTGTTTTTTGGATGAAGGAACTAATGAACAGCAGTTCATTGTGTCATTTGGCACAGCCAAGGATATGAACTCCTGTCTCCATTCCTGCCTTTGCTTTGCAGTGTATTCAAGGCATCTTATCTCTCTGGGATTCAGCATTATTATTTGAGCAAAATGAATATTCTCTCTAGTGTATGACTCTAAGCTCAGGCTTTGTTCTCCAAAAGGGGGTAGAAGTAGGGAAGGAAAGGTAGTGATTCAAAAGAAAACAAAAAATGAATTATTTTGATGGGGGAAATTGTGTTGCTTATTAACAGTCTTTTGCTTAAGGTACCTTATTTAACATTCACTACATTGACCCATTGTCAGAGATTATTTTGCTTTTTCAGGGCTTCTGTAATTTTTTGTTTTTTCAAATGCTTTATTAACTTCTGGTTTGCATCATTTATTTCCATCAGATTTTGAGTTACAATTTTTTCCCCATTTTTCCCCTGCCCACCATCCCAGAATAACAGTCATACAGGATATCCCCTCATCCAATCTGCTCTCTCCCATCTCTTCTCCCATACCCCCTTCGACTTTTCCAATAGGGCGAGGTGAATCCCCGAGCCCCATTGCCTGCTTGTCTTATATCCCAATTATATGCAAAATAGTATTAATCATAGTATTTATATATATTTTTAAAAATTGATTTTAAAAGGAAGATAAGCAACTCAGTATGTGTTGTACATGTATAGCTATGCAAAAATTACCATGTAGATATATTGTAAAAGACTGACTATATTTCCCTCCCTCCCATCCCACCTTCCACCTGGTCCACTCCCCACCTTGATCCTGTCCCTTTTCAAAAGTGGGTGCTTCCAACATCCCTTCCCCTCAGCCTGCCCTCCCCTCCACCACCTTCCACCATCCCCCTCCCCCCCCCACTGCTGTAGGTTGGGACGCCCTATTTAGTATGCATGTCATTCTCTCCCTGGTCCAAATTCAGTGAGAATGAGGTTTTGCCTTTTTACCTTCCTGTTCTTCCCCTCGCCTGCAACCACTTTCCCCTGCATCCTCTACCCTAGACAGTTCACCTTCACCCCATTGTCTCTCCCCATTCCCCCTCACCACATTACTCTCTCACCTCTTAACTTCACCCCTTAAGTATCATCTCTTCCTATTAAATTCAACCTGTGCCCTCTATCTATGTACACCTGAAAACATATACACACACATTCACAAATGTATTCATATGCCCATATACCATTCTTCAACTATTTTCATATTGAGAAAAGTTTCATCAGTTACAGTTACTGTTTTTCCCTCTAGGAATATAAATAGTTCAACTTTGATAAGTTCATAGTGATTTCTTTTCCCTGTTTACCTTCTCAAGCATCTCTTGCTTCTTGTATCTGAATGTCAGATTTTCTTTCTTTTTTTTTTTACAGGTTTTATTTATTTATTTATTTATTTTTTATTTATATATATTTGAAACATTTAATGTTACGACCTCAAATTTCAGATCCATTTCCTTCCTTCCTTGTCGCCCATTCCCTCTGGGGAGAGAAGTAATTCAGTATATGTTGTACATGTCTAGCTATGCAAAACATTATCATAGTAGATATATTGTACAAGGCTGCTTATAATTCCCTCCCACTCATCCCACCCCCCACCTGGTCCATTCCCTACATGATCCTGTCCCTCTTCTATAGTGGGTACTTCCAACCTCCCCTCACCCCAAGGATGCCCTCCCATCCATCATCCCTCCTCCCATCCCCCTTCCCCCTATCCTGCTGCAGGTTGAGATATCCCATTTAGTTTGTATGTCATTTTCTCCCTGAACCAAATTCAATGTGAATGTGGTTTTGCCTTTTTAGCCTTCCTTATTCTCTCCCTCTTTTGCAACCACTTCCCCTTGCTTCTTCTGCACGGGATAGTTTACACTACCCTGTCTCTCCCCATCTCCTCTTGCCACTTTCCTCTCTCACCTCATAATTTCATCCCTTGAGTATTCTCCCTTCCCAACAAATTCAGCTTATGCCCTCTATCCATATGTAACTGTAACCATATACACACACATTCACATATGTATTCATATGACCACACCCCCTTCTTCCATTATTTTCATAGTGAGAAAGATATCATCACTCACAGTTATTGATTTTCCATATAGGAATGTAAGTAGTTCAACTTTGATAAGTTCCTTTTGATTTCTTTTCCCTGATTACCTTCTCAGGCATCTCTTCCTTCTTGCGTCTGGATGTCAAATTTTCTATTCAACTCTGGTTTTTTCCTCAAGAATGCTTGAAAGTCCTGTATTCCACTGAATGACCATATTTTCCCCTGAAACAAAATACTCAGTTTTGCTGGGTAGGTGACCCGTGGGTTCATTCCCAGTTCTTTTGCCCTCTGGAATATCATATTCCATGCCCTTTGATCCCGCAGTGTAGAAGCTGCCAGGTCCTGGGCTATTCTGATTGTGTTTCCACAATATTGAAATTGTTTCTTCCTGGCTGCCTGTAGTATTTTCTCCTTGATCTGGGGATTCTGGAACCTGGCTATAATATTCCTGGGGGTTTTCTTTTTGGTATCTTTTTCAGGAGGTGATCTGTGGATTCTTTCAACCTCTATTTTGCCCTCTGGATCTAAAACATCAGGGCAGTTTTCCTTGAGAATTTCTTGAAGGGTGATTTCTAGGTTCTTTCCTTGATCATGGCTTTCAGGTAGTCCAATAATTTTTAAATTGTCTCTCCTGGATCTATTTTCCAGGTCAGTGGTTTTTCCCATGAGATATTTCACATTGCCTTCTAATCTTTCATTTGTTTGGATCTGCTTAACAGCATCTTGATTTCTCATAAAGTCACTAGCTTCCATTTGCTCCAGTCTAACTCTGAAGGAATGAATCTCCTCAGTGAACTTTTGAGATTCTTTTTCCATCTGGCAAATTCGACTTTTTAAGGCATTCTTCTCCTCATTGCCTTTCTGAGCCTCTTTTGCCATTTGAGTTAGTCTATTTTTTAAGGTGATATTTTCCTCAGTCAGGCTGTTGACTGTCATTTCATACTTTTCTTGCATCTTTTTCATTTCTCTTCCCAAATTTTCCCCCACTTCTCTTATCTGCTTCTTAAGGTCCTCTATGGCCTGTAGCCAGCTTGTATTTTCATTTGGGGCTTTTGGTGCAGGAGTTCTGACCTCACAGTCCTCCTCCATGCTTTGAGCCTCTTTGCCCCTAAAATAGGAGTCCAATGTTGAACTTTTCTGTTTATTTTGTCTCCTTTGCCTAGGCTTGTTGCTACTCAGTTACTTGACTTTTGGGCTTGTTGCCACAGTAGGACTTTGCCACCAGCCAGGGAACTTCCATCCCAAATGCTGGGGTTTTCTCAACTTCTGGAGGTGTTAGTTGGGTGGCCTCTGTGAAGCCTCCACACACTCTGGCAAGCTGGTCACACACCCCAAGACCTCCACCCCAGACCACAATCCAGATCCAAGAAGGTTAAGGCAAGAGTGATTAATCCCCAGACTGATCACCAGATCCCCCTACAGTTCACAGGCCAGGGGCTGGAGCTGCAATGTGACAATGTGGCACAAGCTGCGCTGGCTCCTCAACAGCTTCTGGCCCCCAGGGGAAGAAGCTGACTCACTCTCCCAACCAGTCCCAAAGTTCATAGCGCACTAGCCTCTCACTTTGTCCTTGGCATCTATGTATTGATGATTGTGGACATGCCACAGCTGCTGGTGTTCTGGGGTCCCTCCAGCTGGCTGCCGGCCCGGCCGCGCTGGGGCTAAAACCTCTGACTCACACTGGCCTGGGCTTGGCTCCCAGAGCGCTGCGCTGGCCGCTCCCTGCCGGGCTGCAGGACTGTCCTTAGTGGGAGGTTAGCTTCTCTGTGTCATTTTGTGGGTTCTGGAGCTCCAGAGGTCATTCAGAGCCCCCCTTTTATATAGATTGGAAGTAGTGTGGCGGGGAGCTCTGAGGAAGTGCTGGTTCTACTCCGCCACCTTGGCTCCACGCCCCACCCCCACCCCACCCCCAGCTTCTGCAAATTAAGAGAAGTTTGATGGAGGAGCAGAAAGAGCATAACCATTTTGAGAAACTTTTAGTGTAAACTCCCAAATGTTCATAAAAATATTATGTATAAACAAAATATGGGCAGAATAAATTGGAGATAATCTCAGAGGGAAAAGCAAGTCACTTTCTCACTGTTTTTCTTAAACTTGATGAACACTCATGCCTCCTCCATCTTTGACATTCATTCATTCTATAACTTGTGTGTATTTTTTCGAAAAGCACTGTCTCTCCGTTATAAGGCAGGCTCTACAACGAGCCTGTCGTCTGTCTTTTCATCTTCACTATTCCTTCTGCCCTTTTAAATAGAATACATGCTTCTTACGGACAGGGGCTGTGTTTTTGCCTTTTTTTTTAATATCATCAGTCAGTCTCAAGGCAGAGGGTCTGTTGCAAAGAAGGTTGAGTCCTGTAAATTGCCGCTCTGTTAGAGAAAATCTGTCTTGTAGGCAAGTCTTTCTTGCTTTGCCCTACTCTTAAAGAAATACATTGCCAACACCAGAAAGAAACCCATGATACATATCACTTGAGGAAATTGTTCATTGGAAGCAATTTGAATGGCTTTTATTTTTTTAACTTTTGAGAGGCAGAAAATGTAGTTGAAAAAAATAGAGTGAGTAGATAGCTGGCCTTTGAAGTCCAAAAGACCTGCGCTCAAGTCCTTCCTTTGACCTACACTGTCAGTGTGACCTTGGATATGAAAGTGTCAGCCTTTCAGTCCTGGCAACTGCGAGGCTCTGAGTTGCAAAGAAGGTGCAGACTAGCATTGTCAGAAGGGTTTTCCTTGCCTGGGAGTTCCGTATATAAATGAACACAGGCCTGCTCCTATCCCTAATTTTGTTGTTCAACCATTTTTCAGTTGTGTCCGACTCTGTGACCCTGTTTGGGTTTTTCTTGGCAAAGATACTGGAGTGGTTTGCCATTTCCTTCTCTAGCTCTAGATTTTACAGATGAGGAAACTGAGGCAAACAAGGCTAAGTGACCTGCCCAGGGTCACACAGATAGTAATTCAAGACTAGATTTGAAATTCGGAAGATGAGTCCTACTCCAGGCCACCCAGCTTCCCTGTCTGTAATTTCAGGAGACTAAAAAGTCTTAAAAGCATTTCCAGTATAATGAGACTTTTTATTTCCCACTGGCAATCAATAGCATTCAGGTATAGCATTTTCTATTAGGTATTTGACTTAGTTGATGTTTAAAAACAATTTGAACATGATTAATTTTTGTTTGAAAATATGTATTCTTATTGTTAAATATATAATTTTAAAACATTTTTCTTTTTTCTTAAATGATTTTTTTGTGACATCTGTGGGCTAGAGTTTTTCTAAAGGCAGTTCAGATTTCACTTCTGAAATTATGTATCAATAGGAAATTTTTTAACACAATTAGTTTTCAGATATTTCTTTGCTACTCTTTGCACAAAAAAGCATGTGTGTGTGTAGTCTAAGTTATCCTGTCTTAAATGATGTCTTACAAACAAATTAGAAGTAGGATATGATAGTTATACCCTGGTAAGTAGAGTATTTGGCTGATTGAATGTTCTGGTTAATTAATACATAACCAGGACCCCGTTTTAATTTTAGTCTGTGCTGTTAAACATTTGTAAGACCAAATTAGTACACTTTTCTGCCACAGCATAGTATATGGGTGATAATGGAACCTTGTTATTTGATGATTCATTATTATGTACTGCTTCGGGGCATCTTCGTTAAGGTTGTTTTGTAGTATGTTGAGATACTAGTCTTGGAACACATCCTGGAAGTAAACTTAAAAGTGTCCATTAGCTTGTAGATTGTAGAAAAATTCTGGTTATTTGAAGGTTCTGGCTAATGAAGGCTTCACTATTATTACTTCATAAATCCGCAAGATGTCTATTGCCATATTCACGTTAACCAATGTTTGTTCCTCCAGTGTCCCCTTCCTGCCAGCAACTCTTAGTTCCTCCTTATTGTATCACTTAATTAAAAGAGTGTATGTTCTGCTACCAAGTTCTCTCTCAAAAGCAAATTGCCAGGTGTTCCAGGCTTTCACTTACATAGACTAGCCTTAAAACATTCCCAGAGCTTTGCTCTGTCCTTGGCTTGAATTATGCAACTACTCAATGATCTAAACAATTAAAACAATTGACTGTGGCACAGAAAAAAATCAGTGGCCACACCCATTGTGTAGACTTGTTTTGCTTGATTGTTTTTGTTACAAGGGAGAGCTTTTTTTGGGAGGGAGGGAGTTGTTGGGGCATAGGAGGATGGTCATAGTGGTGCCCTGCCCCCTCCCCCCCAAAAGGAAAGAGTGAAACATTTTAAAAAGAACAAAAGTGAGCTGAAGGAAGTTCAGAAAGAGATACATTGGCAGAGCAGTTTTTTAACTACTGTATTATATGCTTTTATATACTGTGTTGATTACATACTTTTAAAAAACCCAAGCTACACATAATAGGGAGTCATAGTTTCCCTTAGAACCATCATTTTCTGTTTTCTTTGACTCTGAAAATGATTGTCAAGTTCATAATTATCAAAAGACAATTTAATTAAAATAAAAATAAAGCAAAATCAGATTGCCATTTGATACCTGCTAAAGTGTGATGCTAGAAAGGAAAGACAGTGCATTGTGTTGGCCAGCCAACCTTAATCTGATTTCTTTTGGGCCTTGTGCACATTTGCATGTTAATTTTTCATGAATAGTATGAAAATAGTTTCTGTGTTGTTGTTTATATAAATTGTTTCCCTTTTTTTTTTCCTCAGGCAAGAAAAAGTCATATTCCCCACCTTGTTCATGGGTAATTGAATTATTCTGCTGTGGTTGGGTGCATTGTTTCAACCTGGTGTCTGATTTAGAGACATTAACCAAAATTCAGCATACTAACTGCATGGCCTAACTCAGTTCAATTCAGTTCATCAAATAAGATTTGCTTTGTGCACCACTGTGCTGGGAATACAAAGACAAAAACCACCCTTAAGGAACTTCTTTTCTCAGTTTTAACCATCTTATAGCCCATTAGTGACCCTGTTTTAAACTGGCTATGTAATACTGGTTACATTTCTCTTTTAAAAAGGAACTGAAGGAGCTTTGGTTCTGGTTCTAGTGCCACTGAACAACTCTTGTTGTCTTTTCTCACTCACCGCACAAATCCATTCTCTTGCTAAATCTTGCATTTCTCCAAACATCTCTTATGTGTTCCCTTTTTTTTATTCACATGGCTTCTACCCTGGTGAAGGCTTTTATCACCTTATCCCTGTACTAGTGCAAAAACTTTCTAACTGGTCAGTGGGTCTCACGTGTGTCCCCATTCCAAGTCCATCTTCCACTCAGCTGCCAAGGTCATATTTCTAAATTGTAGGTCTGACCATGTCACCCACAAAATGAATTTCAGTGACTCCCTACCACTGCCATGATCAAATATAAAGTCTTTTCTTTGCCATTTTAAAACTCTTCACAGCTCCCTCTTTTGTCTTTCCAGTCTTCTTATACTTTACTCTACTTTGATACACTGTACAATTCAGCACCACTGGCCTACTGGAAAACCCTTACACAATGCTCCATATCTCATCTCCCTTCCTTTGATGTTCTCCATGCCTGGAATGCTCTGTTCTGACCTTCCCTCTTTGGTTCCCTGATTTCTAAGTTCAGCTCAAAGTCTACCTTCTGCAGAAGGCTTTCCTAGTGTCCTCAGCTGCTAACACTTTTTTTCAGATTACCGTCATCTACTCTGTACGAACCTAGTTGTCTGTGGTCTTTTCCTATTAGGGCATTCAATCTCTGAGGGCAGGGACTGTGTTTTTTTGTCTTTCTTTGTGTATCTAGTGCTTAGCACACTACTTGGCCCATAGTCAGCTGACTGACTGAAGTTCTTTCTTTTTTTTTGATTAGTCAGCTATTTTTAAACTTTCTGTTTATGTTACACCATAGGTGAATGGGGATTTGCTTCTTAGTAGCTTAGTAATTAGATCTAGATTTAAGTCACTCCTTCAGTGGAAGCCTTGAGAAAAACCTGGGTGGAAATATGCCCTAGGGGTAAAGTTCATGGTTATATTTTCAGTTCTCTCTTTTCTTTGCTTCTTCTCCCTCCTCCTCTTTAATAGCTGCTTTTCTATTTGTCTTTTAGACAGAGCCTAAGTTATACCTCATGATTCTCACAAAGCCCTCTGAGTTAGGTAGTAACAAGCTTTGGGTCTGGTTAGTAATGTGGTCAAGGCTCTAGGTAAGATGAAGCCAGGAGGCGCAGTTGATATTAAAAGTGTATGATCACACACAAATTTCAAACAATGTGAAAGAGAGCTCCGAACAACTTCTGGAGCCACAGCACCCACAGAACGGCACAGAGAAGCTAACCTCCTGCTGAGGACAGCCCAGCAGCCCTGCAGGGAACGGCCAGCGCAGCACTCTGAGAGCAGGCAGCACAGCTCGCTGGGAACCGACAATGCAGCCTGCAGAGCTGAGCCCAGGTCCGCGGTTTTAGCCCCAGGGCGGCCAGGCCTTCAGCCGGCTAGTGGAACCCCGGAACACCAGCAATTGTGGCGATTCCAGAATTATCAGCACAGATATGCCTAGGACAAAGTGAGAGGTTAGTGCCCTATGGACTTTGGGACCAGTATTTGGGGAACCCGTGGCTTCCTCCCCTGGGGGCAAAAAGCTGCTGAAGAAACAGCTGCACAGAAGCCATTTTGCAGCGTCAGCAGTGGCTCTAGCTCCTGGTCTGCAAACTGTAGGAAGATCCAGCAATCAGTCTGGGGGTTAATCGCTTTTGCTTTAAACTGCCTGGATCTGGATTGTGGTCTGGGGGGGAAGTTTGGGGTGGGTATCCAACTTGCCGGGGTGGGTATCCAACTTGCCAGAGTGGGTGGAGGCTTTACAGAGGCCACCCATCTGGCGGAAGTTGTGAAGACCCCACGTTTGGGCAGAAGCTCCCCTGTCTGGTGGCAGAGTCCTACTGTGGCAACAAGCCCCCAAATCAAGTAATAAAGTGGCAATATGCCTAGGCAAATGAAACAAAATAAACAGAAAAGTTCAACATTGGACTCCTATTTTAGGGGCAAAGAGGCTCAAAGCATGGAGGAGGACTGTGAGGTCAGAACTCCTGCACCAAAAGCCCCAAATGAAAATACAAGCTGGCTACAGGCCATAGAGGACCTTAAGAAGCAGATAAGAGAAGTGGGGAAAATTTGGGAAGAGAAATGAAAAAGATGCAAGAAAAGTATGAAATGACAGTCAACACCCTGACTGAGGAAAATAACACCTTAAAAAATAGACTAACTCAAATGGCAAAAGAGGCTCAGAAAGGCAATGAGGAGAAAAATGCCTTAAAAAGTCGAATCTGCCAGATGGAAAAAGAATCTCAAAAGCTCACTGAGGAGATTCATTCCTTCAGAGTTAGACTGGAGCAAATGGAAGTTAGTGACTTTATGAGAAATCAAGATACTATTAAACAGACCCAAACAAATGAAAGAATAGAAGGCAATGTGAAATATCTCATGGGATAAACCACTGACCTGGAAAATAGATCCAGGAGAGACAATCTAAAAATTATTGGACTACCTGAAAGCCATGGTCAAAGAAAGAACCTAGAAATCCTCCTTCAAGAAATTCTCAAGGAAAATTGCCCTGATGTTTTAGACCCAGAGGGCAAAATAGAGGTTGAAAGAATCCACAGATCACCTCCTGAAAAAGATCCCCAAAAGAAAACTCCCAGGAATATTGTAGTCAGGTTCCAGAATCCCCAGATCAAGGAGAAAATACTACAAGCAGCCAGGAAGAAACAATTTCAATATTGTGGAAACACAATCAGAATGGCACAGGACCTGGCAGCTTCTACATTGAGGGATAGAAGGGCATGGAATATGATATTCCAGAGGGCAAAAGAGTTGGGAATGAACCCAAGGGTCACCTACCCAGCAAAACTGAGTATCTTGTTTCAGGGGAAAATATGGTCATTCAGTGGAATAGAGGACTTTCAAGCATTCTTGATGAAAAAACCAGAGTTGAATAGAAAATTTGACATTCAGACACAAGAAGCAAGAGATGCTTGAGAAGGTAATCAAGGAAAAGAAATCAAAAGGAACTTATCAAAGTTGGACTATTTACAGTCCTACATGGAAAACAATAACTGTGTTTGATGAAACCTTTCTCATTATGAAAATAATTGAAGAAGGGTACATGGCATATGTTCACAGATATACATGGATAGAGGTTATAGGTTGAATTTGATGGGAAGGGATGATTATTTTATTTTTGGAGGGCAATTGGGGTTGGGTGACTTGCCCAGGTTCACGAGGCTGGGTTTTTGTGTGTTGGGTGTCTGGGGCCGGATCTGAGCTCGGGTCCTTCTGGCTCCAGGGCTGGCTCTCTGCTCGTTGCGCCACCTAGCCACCCCAAGGAAGGGATGATTCTTAAGGGGTGAAGTCAAGAGGTGAGAGAGGAAAGTGGCAAGAGGAGATGGAGAGAGACAGGGTAGGGCAAACTATCTCATGTAGAAGAGGCAAGGGGAAGTAGTTGCAGGGGAGGGGAAGAACAGGAAGGCAAAAAGGCAAACGCATATTCTCATTGAAGTTGGCTCAAGGAGAGAATCACATACATACTAAATGGAATATCTTACCCTCACTCACTCTCCTGAGTAGGGGAAAGGGGGACGAGAGGGGGGATGATAGAGGGGAGGGCATTCTAGGGAGAGGGGAGGTTAGAAGTACCCACTATCAAAGAGGGACAGGATCAAAATAGGGAATGGACCAGGTGGGAGGTGAGATAGGTGGGAGGGAAATATAAGCAGTCTTTTACAATATATCTACTATGGTAATGTTTTGCATAGATATACATGTACAACACATACTGAATTGCTTATCTTCTCAGAGGGAGTGGGTGACAAGGGAGAAAGGGAATGGATCTGAAAATCGAAGTTTTTAAATTAAATGTTTCATAAGATGTAAAAAAAAAAAAAGTGTATGATCCTTTGAGCACTGACCACTCCTTAACTCCTCCCTTATCCCACCCTTACTCACCTAGTTAGACACCTTAAACCTTAACTAGACTTAGTTGACACCTTAAAACTATGCCTGTGGCCTCTGCGAGTTTGCAGGTTACATAAGAATCTAGCCCGCTGTCCTTGTACAGCGTAACAATAAACTTTACAATTTCGGCTTCAAAAAAAAAAAAAGATGAAGCCAGGAGTCACTTCATCATAATCTAATGCGGTTTTGTGGATTTCATGTTGTCACCTAATACTTTTTTGTATTCCAAAATCATGACTTATATGTGTTCCCTTATTTGTCATGACTGCTTTAGGAGGCAGAAGTTGGACCCCAGAGTGAGTGAGAGTGACATATAGAGAAATTGATATAATTTCTCTAGTGATTTCCCATTTTCAAAGCACCAGGAGTAATGACAAAATGAAAACTGCAACTGTTCTTGAGCAGCAGCTTCTCTACTCAGAGTGATTGTGGTCAGCTTTGCCGGCATTTAGGTATTTTTACTTGGCAGAGTCAGGAGGATGCATCTTGTAAAGAGTGAAGTACTATAGAAATGTGGCCAGTGGTTAGAGTTCCACAGCACTTTTATTACATCCAGGCCGCTTCCATTCTACTTTCCATGGTCTCCTCCCAATTGAAACTGTTCTTGCTGAGGCCTGAGGCAACTTTTTCATGGTTATAGACCTAAAATAATCTTCTGCTTTTATCCTTTGTTTTACTCCATTCAAATCATGAAACATTGTACAGTGGAAAGACTGCTGAGAGACCTAGGTTCTACTGCAGCTTCAGACACTGTCCCAAAGCAGGTCTTTCCATTTTTGGAGTGCTTTAGTTGTTAGTTTTCCTTACGTTATACCGAAATCTCTTTTCATTATTTATAATACCATCGCATGATATATTTGGAAGGAACCTTAGGGGTTCCTTACTCCTGCCCCTGCATTTTGCTGGTGAGGAAGCAAAGACCCTGAAAGGGAATTGAGTTTTCCATTATAACACAGGGCCAAGATTTGAACACAGGTCCTCTGACTCGGGAACTAGTACTTTTCCACATTGTTCCAACCATTACTCCACGGACTTTTCTCTTAGGCCAAACAGAACAGATTCAGACCCTCTTCCACATGAGGGTCCTTTAAACACTTGAAGACAGCTATCATGCCTCACAATTGCTAAATCTAATTACCCCCTTGATCGCTACAACCTTTGACAATGTCAGTCACCCTCTTCAGGTCTTCTGTCTGCTTTCTAGGCTTCCGTGGAACTGCTCTCTCCTGTTACCACTGTCTGTCTGACTGACCCTTTCCAGTCCCTTTTACTGGATGTCTCTTTGGGACCCTCTTCTCTTTCCCTTCTGGACCAGTGATTCTGGACCTTTTAGTATCAGCCCCCTTTGGTCTGGTGAAGACTATGGATTTCTCAGAATAATGTTTTTAAATATTTGAAAGAAATGCTGTATTTCAGCTAGATATAATAAGTAGGGGTAAAGGTGTGATTTTTTCCTTGTCCAAGTTCATTGACCTCCGAGACCTCCGCTAAAGTACCCTACCTCCTCTTTATTATCCCATTGGGCAATTTTGTCAGCTGCTGCCAGTTGAGTCCTGATCTCTGAATTTATCCAGTTCTCTTCTTGAGCTTGCTCACTATATCGTGGACGCAACATGACCAAAACAGAAGCCGTTGTTCTTTTCCTCCCAGCACCTCTCTTCTGAACTTTCCTTTTGTTGCTGTCAAGGACACCACCACCTAACCATCCAGGCCCACAACCTTGTTGTCAGCCTTGACTCTTCACTAACGATCACCTCACAGATCCGGTCTTGGCAGCCCAGGTCTTGTTTCAGCTTTCGCAGCATCTCACCCATGTCTCCTCTCCACCCTGGTGCAGACTCATTGCCTCACACCTGGACACTTGCAGCAGGTTTCTTTTTTGCCTCCCTGCCTTCTCTCCCTTGGTTGCTGAGTGAGTGAAACTTTCTAAAGTGCAGGCCTGACCATGTCTTCTCCCAACATTCTCCCCTTCCCGCCCCCCACAGAAAATAATCAGTAAACTCCTGTGGCTCCTTATTACCTCAAGAAGCAAATATAGATTACTCTGTTTGGCTTTTAATACCCTTACACAACCTTGTACCTTCCTGCCGTCTCGTTCTACTTATTACATTGACCTTGCTGTTCTTGAGCGTAGCATTCCAACTTTCATCTGTGTGCCTTTGCACTGGTTGAATCTCATGCTTGCTCTGCTTTCCCTTCTCAACTCGGCTACCCCGTATAGCTTCCTTTGAGCCTCAACTCAAATCCCATCTTCTACCAGAGGTCTTTCCTTGTCTTCCCCACTACTGATTCCCTTTCCTGTGAGATTTATATTGTATGTTTCCACTGTATGCCTTCTGTATGTTCAGTTGTTTGCATTTTGTTTTCCTTATTAATATGTGAACACTTAGAAGCCCAGGACTGTGTTTTTTTTTTTTTAAATAAATTCTTTGTATTCTTAGCACTTAGAACAATACCTGGCACATAGTAAGCACTTAAATGCTTATTGACTGAGAAGGTCTTTAGACATCTTCATCTTGAGTCTCTTTACTGTCTTGTTCACCCTCTTCTGGAACTGCCCTGCTTACCAACATTTTCCTGAATTGTGGTGCCTAGAATTGGATCTTTCCTTGCTCACTTTTGCTTTACAACCTTTGATACTAAGCCTCTCTAAGATGTATTGACTTTTTTTGGTGACATGAGCACCTACTCCACTTTCTAGTTTGATGGTGAAATGCCTTCTATAATCTTTCTAACTTCTTACTGGATTTCAACCTTCCCAAGGTTGTCTGTGTCATTTAAGCCAATGCACAGTGAATACATATAAGGGAGTATCCCTAGTAGGGTAGGTCTTCCTGCACCTGGTACTTGGCATTCATTAGTTGAACATTCAATGCTTTGAAACATCATTTGTGTTTGGGCCTTCATCTTCATTGCCTACTACTGGTGGCAGTATTCCCCTTTTTTGCTTTGTTTATAGTTAGTGAATGAGTTACTAGTATTTAAGCTGAATTTGTGTTGAATTTGAGGTTTTTGTTTTGTTTTTAATTCTAGGTGCCTTAATATCCACCCCTGTCCCTCCTCATTGAACCTTTCTTGTAGCAAAAACAATTCATGACCCTGCCTCTTAATGGTAGTCCATTGATTAATTACCCCATATACTTATTCTCACATAACCTGCATGTTCTTCTGCATTCTCTGCATGAAGCATTTCTCTTTGTTGACGTCACTCTGGATATAGTTGTATAATCTAGTACCTCTAAGGGCTGGACCCTGGTAGGGTTACTCCTGCTGTATGTTCATTGCCTTGATTTATTCATTTCTGCTCTGAAGTCACTGATCCCCTAATTCACACTACAAGCTAGCCTTTCTTTCATAAATATGCTGTCAATTATATATTTTGCTTCCTAGAGTGTTTGGCTTATGATATTGAAATGCTTCCTTTGAACCTTTTAGGATCTTAATTCACTCCTAATATCTTCACATAGAGAGTTTTCTACTTCTCAGGGGAGACCCTCAGACCCATGGGGGTGGGAGAGTGAATCCTTCTGCACATCAGACAAATGTATACACCCAAGCCTCCTCCTGCCTTGATGTTGGCAGTTTCTGAAACCTGCCCCAGGCCTGACTGCTTTGGGGTTGGGAGGGAGGTAGCAGAAAAGGAGTGTTTGTGGATCCTTATGGGCATGGGATGAGAGATGAAAACCTAGGAAAGAACTAATTTTGAGAATTTCTTTTTTGTTCCCCCCCATGCTAGAAAAGAGCCACACTGATCTTTCTTTACCCCGCCAGTTTTAAAATAAATTTCCAGACTGCCGTCTCTTTAAATTGTTAAATGTTCATTTTGAGCAGAATAGGTTATTCCATATATATTTGTTTTTCTTCTTAAACTACATATTGACTTTATTTAAATTTCTGGGACTTGTACAATCCCTGCTTGTAAAGGAGCAAGGAATTCCTCTTTCTCAAACCTGGGAGTTTGCTGTTTCTCTTTGTGCTTTGGCCCCTTGTTCACAGGGGGATGAAGGGAGGGAAAGAGAGAGTCCCTTGTACTTTGAACTGAGACTCCCACTTGGCTACCTAGGGGGTTTTCCTAGTGAGGGGAAAAAGTTCCCTAGCTGTTTATTGTGTTAAAACATTGAAGCAATCCCAGTGGTCTGGAACACTTCTGGTGCCTGGAATTTGGCCCCTAATCTGATTCTGCCAGGTTTGGGAATTGTTTCTTCACCTCTGTGCTGGAGGTGGGGCTCTGAAGGAGCTGCTGGTAATTGTGCTACAGTTGTCTGCCTTGTTAACTGAGAGGGTTTGCACCTAGGGCGAGTGATTGACTGATCTTTGTTTACCCTAATCTCCAGTGGCCAGAATGGGATACATAATCCTTAAACAAAACTAGACCAGTCCTTTGTACAGTTAGGAAACTGTTGCTAGAGAGAAAAAGGCAAGCTTGGGGATGAAAATGGAATTTCATGATGTTTGCACAATAATTTTTAAAAGGTGCTGTGTCTTTGTTTCTCTCTCTTCTGTCGTTTTCCAGGACAGTAAATGGCCTTGACCAAGTTCCTCCAGCTGGTCTGGGCTCCTCCAGACCATCATCTGCTCCAGGTATGCTGCCTTTGAGCGTGTGAGCACCCAGTGTCCAGGTGGAGGACTCGGCCCTCCACTGATGAACAAGGATATACCTACGCCTCACCTGTCTGTGCCCACACCTGCAAGGCCCAGCTCATGCCCTTATATCCACCTGCCTTCCCATAGCCAGCAGATGGCATGCCAGCTGCACGCCATGGCAAACACCGTGCCCACTGCCCTGCAGGACTCTGCTCGATGTTAACCCTGGTTATTTTCTCTTCTCACCATAGTGCCCATTGGTTTCACATGATTGCACTTTCGTGGGTCACAAGCTGATATGTGTATTACTTGGTTTTTCTGGATACAGAAGTTCTCCCTCACCCCATTCAGCCCCTGCAGCCCTTCCTTGCTGTTCCGGTAGGAGTCATTTGAGTTTAGGACCAGTGCAAATCTTGGAGTTCTCTAAAAGACCATATTGATGTGTGTCCTTCACCATAGCTTCTCCATCCCCATCCTCGCCCCATAGCATCTCTCCTCCTGCCCCCAAAAAGGGTCTTTTATAAAAAAAAAAAAGACTTTTGTATTTTGGGGTCTCACTTCTGTCCCATATTCATGATAATCATGGACACAGGGCACGTTTTTCCTGTACCTTCTGAAGTCTTTTGAGCAGTTAGCATTTCTTTAGGCTCCCATCACCAAGAGCAGCATTTAGTCCTGGCTCATGGACAGCAATGAACAGGGTCCCCAGAAGTTCTGGGGCTGTGTTCTGGAGGACTTTGCAGCTGTGAGGTGTGTCTCCTTCTCTTTGTGCCTCAGACTTGGTGGGGTTGACCACCCCCTCACCAGCTTTCTGGATTCTTCAGTTAAAAACACTCTTCAGAGCACTTTTGTTTTATTCTCAGTGGGCCTGACCAGTTGAATTGGGAAGAGTTGAATGGCCCGTCTCCAAGGGGTAAAGAGAAGACTGCCCCTCAGAAGGGTAGGACTTTACGTGTTTTTCCTGTGCATCCTTTGATTATTCACATGCTGCATTAACTGTTTACATTTTTTTTTTTGTATATAGGTTTGTAAACATACTTGCCTGAGGTATTTGTGCATAACTTGGGCTTTGTAGCTTTATTTATTCAGAATCCATTTGGCATGTTTAATGACTTAGGATGGTGTCCTACAGGGCAGCTGTATAAGATCATCATGTGATTTAAAAAATAACAAAACACTTCTCATCAAAATAAAGATCTTTTTTTGTGAAAAGTGAATTTTACAGAAAAAGAAGATTGAAATTGATTTATTGCCTGTATGAGAGAAAGCAAAAGCTGGAGAATACTAATGACTCAAGAAGTTCAAATCCATTACCCAGTAAATCAGAAAGAGGAACTGACTTTTTCTGTGCATAGGGCTTCCCTAAGGGTGTTAGGGCAGGTGTAAGAGAAGGAAGAGTCCCAGATTTTGCTTTGAGGAGCATATTTCTTGTTCCCTTTGTCTCTCCTTCCCACCTGTGCCGATGAAATGAGTGATTCTTAACCTCAGTATCAGAAGCAGGCAGAGGATGACCACTGAAGTCTTGTGAGCAAATTCCTACCATGTGCTTGTTAGGGTTAGTTTATGGGGTAGATAGGGTGAATCCCATCATCATTTTTCATCAGGTGAGATGTTACTCACTTTTGAGGTCATTTCAAACTGGGCTTCTTAGATTCCAACTCAGAATTTTCACCTCATCTCTCAGGCTTGCTGATTAACACCAAGTGAGAGAAGGTTCCAGTATTTGGTAGCAGTGACAAGAACACAGCCTCAGAAACCTGCAGACTGGATGCTCACAGCTCTCACACGACAGGCTTTGAATACTACTTTTGTTACAACAGATGAACTCAGCATTAAGAGCAAGCAGAAACGAAAATGCTAAGTAAATAAGCAATATCAAGTAATATTTCACATTTGTAAAGTGATAATAAAATATTATGCAAGTTAGTCTTTGCTTTTAGACATACTGCATTCTTTTGGAGTCTGGGTTTTAAACAAGTTCTCTACGAGAGAGAATCCTGATATTTTCTACAGCATCAAGGGAAGGTGGTATGCTATTAAATCATCAATGAAAAATGGGGCCTACCTATTTTCATGGATGGAATCCTATGCATTTAAAGCTGTAGCCTAGCTAGTAGAGGAATATTGTCTTCCAACTTACAGTTTTAAGGGGTTTGATCCTTTTTTACCGGGTATTACCATGGCCAAATAATTCTCAGAGTTTTGTGAAGAAAGTGCTTTGTAAACATCAACAGCATGTGAATTATTATTAGGCTTGGTGATCATGGTACAGTTGAAACAACTATTTGGAGTCAGAAGACCTGGGTTCTAAATTAATCATGTGACTTTGGGCAAGTCACTCCTCTGGGCTCACTATAAAATGGAGAGGGTCAGACTAGACAATTCCTAAGGGTCCTTCCAGTTCTAAAGTTTATTGTCTCCAAGGTTACTTCCACCTTTAATACTCGGTGATTCCCAGTAGCCTTTTATAGTGTTGGTTGTGCTCATTAACTTTTTATATAGCTAAGGCCCCTTCATTTTCCTAGAACAGACATAGTCATTTCTTTCCCTCCTGTTTCATGTTGCTATTTCTCTCCACATCGTTAGATTCTGCTCTTCTGCTCATGTCAGTCTTTTCACGGACCTGCATAATTCTCCTTCTAAGAGGTCAATCTGGTAATGTCAATCAATAAACAGTCAGAAACATTTATTAAACACCTAAGAACTCAGTTGGTTCTATTCCCTCTCATCCTGCCACCAAGACATCATTAGCTGTCACAACCATGAGCTCTTGTTCATTCTCTGCTGCACGTACTCGTTCTTAAAAATGCAGCATTTAATTCCATCACCTGTATTGTTCATCCATGTAGTCCTACTTGCTGACATAATACAAGAACAAACGTGCTACGAGCACTGGGTCGGGAATCAGAGGTTTTTGGTTTGAATCCCAGCTCAGCCACTTACTACCTTTACAACTATGGGAAAATCATTAAGAAGGAGTATTTTCCTCATCTGTATAATGAAGGAGATGAGCTAGGTGACTTTTAAGGTCCTTTTTAAGCTTTAAATCTATATGTGAATCTGCTAGTTGTAGCCCCAAAACACACTGTCTTGAAAGGGGGTAAACTGTTGTCTTTCTTAGCTGGAGTTATTTATTTAATAATGAGTGTAAGTTTTACCATGTTTTGCCTTGGCAGCTTGGAATTTTATTGTAACATCTCCCTAGCATTTTCCTCCATATAAACACCTGCCTATTGAAACCATCGGGGTACTTTCCAGGAACTTGCTTCTGTCAGTTGCCACTTTTGCAAATTTTCCTTGACTAGAGAAGGTGCTGGTTACCAGTTGATGAGATTCATATTTATTAAGGGCAGAGACCTGATGGTCAGCTGAGGCTTCAGTGAACAATAAGAAAGATGAGCAAGAGTGACAGGTATGTATGTTTCCATCAAAAAATGCTATTAAAAGAACGATAATTTGTTACTCTTTATCAGTCTAAGACCTGTGTTGCTGGAAGGCGAAGGTAAATAAAGATAGCTCTTGCTTTTGTCTGATAATAGAGATAGACTTGTACATGGTTAAATGTAGTACAGATTAGGATGAGTACCTCTGAAATCAGAGAGAGAGCACTTCTGTGAGGGGAAGGGATTGTAGAAAATGGCTGGCATCTGAGTTCAGTCTTGAAAGATGAGCCTCGAGATGAGTATTTGGGTGAGGCGTTTCAGAGAGGTCATCTGTAAAAGGACTGGAACACTGGAAAGAACAGGATGTATTCAGGGGTGGGGTATTTGGCTCTAGTGAGCCATCTGTGAAGATGAGGTTGGAGACACATTATTAGGGGTCATGAATTCTAGACTGAGAAAATTATACTTCATTTAAGGGGCAGTTTGGGACACTTTAAGGTTTTTTTTTGACATAACTGACTTAGAAAGTTACTCTGGCAGTGTTACTAAGGATGGATAAGGAGGGTAGGAATGGACATTGAGAGACTAGTTAGGCTCATATAATGATACATATGAGAAGTAACAAGGTCCTGAGCTGGAGTGGTTAGGGTAAGGAGGGAAATGTTTGTAAAGTTGTGTTATTGACAGGATTTGGAACCTGAATGAATGTGTGAGACAGAATAGTCAAATCTGACTTGAGGCTATGAATGGAGTGATTGGGGAGAGACCATGTAAATCAGGAGGAAAAGATTTAGTGGAGTAAGTTCAGTCATTTGGCATTTATTAACACCTGTAGTGTACTGGAGATAGAAGATGCAAAGAAAATAGTCCCTATCCACAGGTAGCTTAATTTTTATCAAGAACAGCAATATGAACCACATGTAAGTTAGATATAAAGTAAAAATAAAAAACTTTGTGGAGGAGACACTAGGAACTGGGAAGACCAGGAAGGCCCTGGTAAGTGATGGCACCACATAGCTAATGTTTTGCATGACTCCATGTGTATAATAAGCATTGTATTTCTTGTCCCTTCAGTAGGTTGGGGAGGGGTGGAGAAAGGGAGAGAATCTGTAACTGAAAACAGTAACTTTTTGAAAATAAGAGATGACAGTTGGACTGAACTTTGAAGGGAGTTAGGAATTCTACAAAGTGGAAGAGAGAAGAGGATGCATTCCAAACATGAGGGATGGCTTGTGCAAGGTATATAGATGGTAAAATGTCGTGTGGGAAGAATGGCAAGCCAGTTTGACTGGACCACTTAAGTGTCTAGAGGGCAGTATAGGGTATTTATTGAATCTGGGAAAAAGTTGACAAGCCAGATTAAGAAAGGTTTTACACGTCCAAAAAAATTTGTATTTTTTTTTCTTTTTTGGAGGGCAATTGAGGTTAAGTGACTTGCCCAATGTCACACAGCTAGTAAGTGTTAAGTGTCTGAGGCCAGATTTGAACTCAGGTCCTCCTGACTCCAGGGCTGGTGCTCTATTCGCAGCACCACCTAGCCACCCCCAAGAATTTGTATTTTAACCTAGAGCTCTTGAGAGTCACTGGAATTTTTTTTTTTTTTTTGCCTTTTGGAGGGCAATTGGGGTTAAGTAACTTGCCCAAGGTCACACGGCTAGGTTTTTGTTTGTGTGTGCGTTAAGTGTCTGAGGTCAGATCCGAACTCAGGTCCTTCTGACTCCAGAGCCGACGCTCTACTCACTGTGCCACCTAGCCGCCCCTACTGGAATTTTTTTGAGCAGGAGAGTGACCTCCTTTGGCAACTGATTGGCTGTGGGCGGGTGGGATGAGGTAGAGTTGAAGAAGACTCCACGCTGTGGACCAGGGTGACATAGAAGTTCAGTGGTGCCTTTATCAGAGGAGTTAGGAGGAGGGATAGGGTGATCATTGAGAGAAATTAGTTCTGTTTCATATATATTAATTTGAGATGCCTACTGGATATCCACTTGGAAATGTCTAGTAGTTAAATTTGCCTTTGGACATAACTTAGTTTTTCATTCTTTTCATATATAGATATATATCTATATATCTATATCTATATGTAATACATTTATATATTATTATTGTTATATCCATTATATCTGTTACTTTCTTCATTCTACTTATTTCACTCTGAATAAGTTCATGTGTTCTCTGAATTCTTTTTTTTTCCTTTTCGGAGAGCAATTGGGGTTAAGTGACTTGCCCAAGGTCACAGGGCTAGTAAGTGTTAAGTGTCTGAGGCCAGATTTGAACTCAGGTCCTCCTGACTCCAGGGCAGGTGCTCTATTCGCAGCGCCACCTAGCTGCCCTGTTCTCTGAATTCTTTATGTTCATTATATCGTACAGTATAGTAATATTCCATTATATCCATGTGCTACCTTTTGTTTAGTCATGCTCCATTGATAGGGGTCTACTTTCCAATTCTTTGCTACTAGAAAAAGCCTTACCTGGCACTAATTATTTGTTCTGCTTTATGGAAAATAATAACAATAGCTGATATTGATTAGTAATTTAACTTCACCAGCAATTTGTTTCTTAACAATTTGTCTCACTTGAATTATTTTTTTGCTGATTTGTTGGGTAATATCAGAGGCAATATGCAATGGGTCATGCAAGGAGGCTGCCCCAGGATTTGGTTGGTGAAGATCAGGGTTTAAACCACTGCTTCTTTGTTGCCTAAGGGATAAAAAGGCAGGCCTATAAGGAGTTGATGCGCTAAAGATTTAGTAGAATTCCTACTATCTTTCTAAATATCCTCCTAATTACTGTCATGGTGTAGGCTGAGGTGAGGGAAAAAATCTTGTGTTTTCGTCAATAATTATATCTTTAAAAAACTTTACAAGTAAATTTATTATTTCATTTTGTGGTATTTTAATGCCTTCTAAGCTTGACCTAAAACATTTGTTATTAGGATTGAATAAGATAACCTTGTGGTTGAAATAAAGGGGTAATGTAGAAGGGACCCTTAGGTGATTAGATGACCAGTTACAAGAATGCTGCCAACAGGGAGCTCTTTTCAAAGGGAGAAATAGGATCCCCATTGACACTGTAGGATTTGCTTGATGGATGGGTGCTTAAGGGTTGACAGGAGAGCAAGTATATTGCAAGTAGTCCTTGCTCAGGTTTTTAAAAAATCTGGATTGCCAGGATAAGGAAAATGAAAATATTTGAAATTAAAATCTTTGCACATTTAGCAATTAGAGACAGATATGGATGTGCTTTTATTTTTTGAGAACTGTGCTTTGAAGGCAGAGGAGCAGTTTATGGACTTAGTAGCAGCACAGGGCAGGGTTAATGAAGACAGGAACTATATACAGGCTCAATGCATGATCTCTGACCCAGAGGTGGTTTTGCTTAAGAATGTGCTAAATCTCACTAAGATTGGGGCTCTAAGGAAAGAGAATAGGAAGAAGAGTGAGGATGAGAGTTGGGAATAGGTATCATTGGTAAGACAGCCTTAAACTTAAGAGGGAATGGGGAGTACCCTGTTAAAGCCACTTAGGGAAAGGTAACTTCCTTCATAGAGTCAGAAGGTACATGGCCTTTCACCAGCAAGAAACTTTGGTTATATTAGAAATTTAAACAGCAAGCTGTCAGAACAACATATGACACACTAGTGGGAATTCCAACAAAACTCTAGCAAATGAGCTCTCTGTTGGTTGAATTCTTAATGCTTCAAGTAAGAAGAAGACCCTAAATCTTCCAGACCAGAGCTGTTGAATGCAGGGCCTTTGGGCTGCATCTAGCTGGCAGAACTCTCTGAACAAGTTTAAAATGTAATTGGGAAATGTTTAACAAAATGAATAAAAATGCAATAAAATGTCATGTTAATTTTCAGTTTTCTACGACAATATGCAGCAGGTAGGAATCCACTTCCATGTGATTTTGGTCCCAGGCTAACCTCCTCCCCTCCATGAAGGGAAACCATTCCAGCCTCTACAAAACATGCCACTCCTACCCTAATGGTATATTATAAACTTAATATTAAAAGAAATACAACTAGTTTAGCTTGCTTTGCAACTATTTGTGTTTAATGAATTCCAGCATAAAATATTATCACTCCTTATCTATCTTCTTCTTTTGTCGATTCCCATTCACTTTTCTCCTGTGGTCGTGGTAGATACTGTTGTTTATTTTTTTTTCTCCCCCTTTGCATTATTTGAAATCCTAGGAGTCTAGGATCATAGATGTAGATTATAAAAGCCTTTACATATTCATGGTGCAGTTGGGAAGAAATGCTGGATCTGGATTCAGTGGACATATTACTTGTGTGACTGACCTCGAGCAATTCATTTAACTTCTCTGGGTCTGTTTTCTCATTTGTAAAGTGAGGGAGTTGTACTAGATGACTAGAATCTCTCTGATCCTATAGTCTTATCCAGCCTCAATTTACAGATGAAAAAGCTTAGAACTAACGAATTTTGACTTGCTCAAGGTCACAGTAAATGGTAGAACTAAAACCCAGGTCCTTTGACTCCAAAGCCCCCACTGTATCATGCTGCCTTTCCCTTATAAAGGCATTTCATGTTTTCATGATTCCTCATTCTTGTTGATTTCAGTTGCATTGCATTATTTGATCATTATGCCATGTTTCCTTATTTGCTAAATATTTAGGTACTTCTAGTTTTTTAAAAAATTACTAATAATGCAACTCTAAAATTTTTTGAACAGTTATTTTAAAAAAAAAGCAAATTCGCTTGTTATGTTATCAACAATGGCATTACTGGGTTAAAAGTAATGATTATTTTTGTCATGTTTGCTGCTGGATTGCTGTCCAAAATTTTCTTAGCAATCTAGTTTGTTTTAATAAATTTTTACCAGTTTGATGGATGAGAAGTAATTTTAATCTCTTTGATCAATGAGGTTGAACACTTTTTCAAGTGATGATTAATTAATATTTCATTTTTTCCCCTGAAAATTCATATATTTTGACCCTTTATTGTGGACTGGGTATTCTGACCCCTTCATTTTACATAAAGCCCGTAGAGGGAAATAACTTGCCCACTGTCATGCAAACTATTATTTAATGGGGAAGTCTTTTTAACCCATCTCCTGACTCTTCCATATAGCACCACAAGTGATGGATGAGCTGCACTAACTTCTTCCTCTCATGGCCCTGGATGGGTGGGTTGGCTTGTAGCCTTTATGAAGGCATCAGGCATGTTCTCAACAGCACCACTATGGCATTACTTCCCTAATTTACAGTCACACTTGAAGGTTGGGGTCCCCATAGGGTTGACTGGGTACTACTTTGAGGGTCCTAGGGGTAACTAAGCAGCTGGGGTTTCTAGTACTGGTGCTCATGAGCTAGTACTGGTGTGTTTCCAAATAATAATCAGGAAACGGGATTTACTTAGGATTCACAAAGAACAGTATAAAACACTGACCTCAAATTGGAGATATACTCTTCCCTTGCATCCACATCCTTGGAAGAATGGGCTCAAACGTAATGTACAATGGGTAGTAAGGCACATATGTGTGGCTCAGAGATACCTCCTGACTCCTAGTCCTGGAAACCCTTTTATCCTTTCATAGAATCCTCATGAAATTCCTGGCTTTTGTTGGCAGGTGACCTGCTAAAGTTGGCTACTCTACTGCTGCTAATACTTTTCCCCCAACTTGTGCCCAGATGCCAGAGGGGCATGACTAGCTGCTGTTCTGGCTCCTTGCTGGACTCAGCTGCCACCCTGTCATTTCTAAAGACATTTTAATTCCCGCAGTGTTTCTTTATGGACACATCTTCCTCACTTCCTCTTTTGGCTACTGCTTCTGCCTCCAGAGAATGCTGTTAGTATTTGCTTGTGGAACCTCTTATAGGTTGTCTCCTTGTCTCAGAATATTCCTTCATGTAAGGTCAGAAAAGAGGTGCTTTGTGCTCAGCAACCAGATAGGGGAATTTATCCAGCTAGTCTTTGCTCTCTGCCCCCCTCAATATGCCCCCCCCCCCCCGGCAAACTGCCAAAGAAGGAGAGATGGGTGAGTTACCTCTTGTGGGTGTGCCTCTGTTTCAGCTCAGCAGTGCACTGCAGCCAGTCAGAAAACTGGCATTATACAGCGCTAGCTCTGCTTCCCCAGTTTCTGCTTTCCCCAGTAGTTACAGTGGAAGCAGGTAGGGAGTATCTACAGGGGATCTCAGGAGTACCCCTTAGGCCCGCTATTACATTTAACCTTTTGAAAGCTGTTAGGAGTCTGTGACTACCGTTCCAGTCTTCCACTCTCATTTGATACCGTCCTGCTTGTCCATTTTCTCCCCTAAACCTGCCACTCAAAGACTTGCCTTGAGAATGGATCTGGCTCTGTTGTCTAGCAGGGCTTTAGTGAGCCCAGTTATTAAACAGATCTAGAGACAGAAGCTGAAGGCTGTTCCCCTGAAGAGGGGAACGCTGGGGAGAAGCTGAGAGTTTACTAATTAGATACTGCTGAAAGAGCCAGAGACCAATCTTCACTGAGGCTTTGAACATCAAGTAGGTAGCTGCCTTTGTCCTTGATCTTAATCTGGTTTGCTTTTGGATCCTTCTGGGCTTAAGGATTCTCCTTCCAAAAAAGGGAACCCTCTTACTTCCATGCCACAGTTCACTGCCTGAAACTTTATGTCTTCTCAGGTAACAGCTGTCAGGTACCACTTGCCACTAACCAAGCTAAAGTTGAAGCTAGAGCCCTTGAAGGTTGGAATGTTTTTCACTAATACTAAAGAAGCTAGATGTTGCCCTCAAATTCTTACTTTCAGAGATATCTTCTCACACTCTCTGGGTATTTTCCCCTCATCTCTCACCCATATTATGTTAAAAAGAAAATAAAGCACACCAACTAAACCAAAGACCTCAAAATGGCCATCTCACTGTTGGCTATTGATCAAATCCGTTCCTGAAAATGTTTGGGAATAAAGTTTTTATTAATCAAATATTAACAAATGTCATTTAAGATATGTATTCATGGGAAACTGTATGGCTCTGCTTGTGACATAAGGATTGCATTTAAGAATACTGCAACCCTCCCCCTCTTTCAGTGCATATTTAAAGGAGAAATCATTATATTTAATATTTTGTTAAACTCCTGTGGAATTTTTTTTAAAAATCCTAGATAAGGAAGCACCACACATGTATAAAATATAATTGGTATTGGGGGATAGAATTAATACCATCCCACAGACTGTAACTTCAGCTTTTACCACACATAGTTGTATTTTGGGGACAAGATTTATCTACCCTGTAATAGACTTGAATCCTTAGTAACAAGCGACACTATTGTACTGGTTCTGTGAACTCTAGAGACTTTGCCCAGGAGCAGTTGGAGTCCCATCAGCCCACATATGTAATGGAATCTCTCCTTCAGGGCAAAGGTAATGAACAATACACTAGTTTCAAGATAGTAAACATGTCATAAGACATTTATTTCTGTAACATCTCCTCCTGTACCAAATGTTATTGGAAAACCATTAAAAATTACAGAAGAGAGGTTGTGTGATAACTTTTATTGGCCACCAATTTCTTCCAAGGTGGGTGGGAAAAATCACAAAATGAACTATTTTCAAACATCTAGAGGTTTTAGGGTCTTAAGTTCAATAAGAGTCAAGTGTTCCGTGTAGCTGCTAAGTTCAAAACAGAACTGATGTGTTATATGCCTGTATTGAAAGGCAAGATGTCCAGAGCTAGGCAGGTGGTGATCCTGTCATATTTGGTGGGGAGTGGAGGATGATGTGGTGGCCAGGATGAGGGGACTAAAAATCATGCCATGGAAGAATTGGATGAAAGATCCGGTAATGTTTAGCTTGAACGAGAGAAGACATCCTGCATACTGATTAATGTCTTGAAAAATTTAAGGGCTATCATGTGGAATTTAACAAGCATTTATTAAATACCTACTATACTTTAGGCTTTGTGCTAGGTGCTGGGGATAGAAAGATGAAAACCCCTACCTTCAGGAAGCTTGAATTCTATTGGGAGACATCATATGAAGTTACTTAAAGGGGTAGGTTTTGGTAGATAATGAATTGTTTTGGACATTTGGCATTTGAGATGCCTATGGGACAACCAGTTCAAAATGTCTAGAAGGCAATGAGAGAGAGCAAATCTATATGGGAGTATATGCTCAGTTAGGGACATCACAATGATGATCCAGCAATAGAGAAGGAATCATCAGACAGGAGAGCCAAGAGAAGTTTCATGGAAACCCAAAGAGAGCATTCAGGAGGATGAGGTGTCGTACTACAGACAGGTGACAGAGGTGAAGACTAAGATGAGGCTGTTGGGTTTAGCAATTAGATGTGTGTGTGAGTAGAGTTAAAGGGACAGGATGGTCACATGGCTTGGTCAGGATGAGGGTGGCTTGTTTGTAGACACCAGGGAAAGTGGAGTCAGTGAAAGGGAGAGAGAAAAAATTAAAGCACTCAGGGATGGAATCAAGGGTGGGAAAAGTAGAAAAGGACTGCATTAGTGAGAAGGGCTACCTCAGACACTGGAGTAAAGAATGGTGATGATGTCAAGGGATTTTGAAATATAGAGAATGTAAAAGTAATTCAGTGTTCACCTACAAAAGAATTATATGAATAGGAGGGGCAGAGCCAAGATGGTGGAGTAAAAACAGGACCTCCGCACAGCCCTGGCTCCCACCACCTGCAATACAGGTAAAAAAATGACTCTAAACAAATCTTAGAGCTACAGAACCCACAAAGTGACAGAGAGAAACAAATCTCCCACTGAAGGCAGCTGGACAGGCCAGCAGGAAGGGTCTATTGCATTGGGCTGGGAGCCGAGTACAGTCCCATGTGAGCCATGCAGTTCTGGCCCTGGGGCTAGCCCCAACCAACAGTGGCCATAGCAGACTTCAGGAGAGTGAATCACCAGTAGCTATGGTGGTTTCTAGATTTCTCAACCCATAAACGCCAAAAAGTAAAAGGTCAGTCTGGAACTCTGTTGGAACTGGGTGGAGAAGAGCTGCCACATGGCTGCCTCCAGAGCTCCTGGCCTGCAAATCACAGAGGGGACCAAGCAACCATTCAGAGGGTAATCACTCTTTAACCTGCTTGGATCTGGATTGTGGTACTGGGTGGTGGTCCTGGGGTGTGTGGCCAGCATGCCAGAGCTTGTGGGGGCCGCAGATAGGGTGCCCTCCTACTAGCACTGGCAGCTGTGAAAACTCCAGTGATTTGGGACATAGCTCTCTGCAATCTGGAAGCAGAGTTCTACTGTGGCAAAGAGCTCAAAAGTAATTGGCTAGCAAGATGAGCAAGCAGAGGAAGCACAAACAAACCATAGAATCCTTTTTGGGGGACAAGAAGGATCAAAGCATGGAATGGAAGGAAGACAGGGAAGTCAGAATTCTTGCATCAAAAGCTTCTAAGAAAAATATGAGTTGGTTACAGGCCATGGAGGAGCTCAAGAAGGATTTTAAAAATCAAGAGAAGTGGAAGAAAAATTTGGGAAGAAAAATAAGAATGATGCAAGAAAATCATGAAAAGTAAGTCAACAGCCTGCTAAAGGATACCCCCAAAATACTAAAGGAAATAACATCTTAAAAAATAGACTTACGGGGGCGGAGCCAAGATGGCGGAGTAGAAACAGCTCATCCAAGCCACTCTGCCCCCAGATTCCCCCCAAACTATGTAAAAGGGGACTCTGAACAACTTCTGGAGCCCCAGCACCCACAGAACGACACAGAGAAGCTAACCTCCCACTGAGGACAGCCTAGCAGCCCTGCAGGAAGGACCAGCACAGCGGTCTGGGAGCGGGCAGCGCGCAACACGCAGAGCACAGGAAGCGGAGCCGAGCGGAGCCCAGGTCCGCATGAGCCGAGGTTTTAGCCCCAGGGCGGCAGGGCCAGCAGCCGGCTGGAGGAACCCCAGAACACCAGCAGCCGTGGCGACTCCAGAATTATCAACATAGACATGCCTAGGACAAAGTAAGAGGTTAGTGTCCTATGGACTTTGGGACCAGTATTTGGGGAATGCGTCGGCTCCCTCCCCTGGGGGCTAGAAGCCACTAAGGAGACACGCCATTTTGTAGTTTTCAGAGGCAGCTCCAGCTCCTGGCCTGCGAACTGTAGGGAGATCCAGCGATCAGTCTTGGGGGGTAATCACTCTTGCTTTAACCTCCCTGGATCTGGATTGTGATCTAGGGTGGAAGTCGTGGGTGGGTTTACAGCTTGCCAGAAACAGAAGTTGCCCCCCACACGTTCGGGACGAAAATTCCTCTATCTGGCCTTAAGGCCATAGTGTGGCAACAAGCCCAAAAGTCAAGCAATTAAGTGGCAACATGCCAAGGCAAAGGAAACAGAAAAATGCAACCCTAGACTCCTATTTTGGGGGCATAGAGCGGGAAAAGGACTGTGAGGTCAGAAGTCCTGCCCCAAAAGCCCCAGGGGAAAACATGAGCGGGTTGCAGGCCATAGAGGACCTTAAGAAGGACTTTAAAAATCAAATAAGAGAAGTGGAGGAAAATTGGAAAGAGAAATGAGAAGGATGCAGGAAAAGTATGAAATGAGGGTCAACAGCCTGACTGAGGAAAACAACACCTTAAAAAATAGACTGACTCAAATGGCAAAGGAGGCCCAAAAGGGCAACAAGGAGAAGAATGCCTTAAAAAGTCAAATTTGCCAGATGAAAAAGAATCTCAAAAGTTCACTGAGGAGATTCATTCCTTCAGAGTTAGACTGGAGCAAATGGAAGCTAGTGACTTTATGAGAAATCAAGATGCTGTTAAGCAGATCCAAACAAACGAAAAATTAGAAGGCAATGTGAAATATCTCATGGGAAAAACCACTGACCTGGAGAATAGATCCAGGAGAGACAATTTAAAAATTATTGGACTACCTGGAAGCCATGATCAAAGAAAGAACCTAGAAATCACCCTTCAAGAAATTCTCAAGGAAAACTGCCCTGATGTTTTAGATGCAGAGGGCAAAATAGAGGTTGAAAGAATCCACTGATCACCTCCTGAAAAAGATCCCAAAAAGAAAACTCCCAGGAATATTATAGCCAGATTCCAGAATCCCCAGATCAAGGAGAAAATACTACAAGCAGCCAGGAAGAAACAATTTCAATATTGTGGAAACACAATCAGAATAGCCCAGGACCTGGCAGCTTCTACACTGAGGGATTGAAAAGCATGGAATATGATATTCCAGAGGGTAAAAGAACTGAGAATGAACCCAAGGGTCACCTACCCAGCAAAACTGAGTATTTTGTTTCAGGGGAAAATATGGTCATTCAGTGGAATAGAGGACTTTCAAGCATTCTTGAGGAAAAAACCAGAATTGAATAGAAAATTTGACATCCATACACAAGAAGCAAGAGATGCCTGAGAAGGTAATCAGGGAAAAGAAATCAAAAGGAACTTATCAAAGTTGAACTATTTACATTCCTATATGGAAAAGCAATAACTTTGACTGATGATATCTTTCTCACTATGAAAATAATGGAAGAAGGGTGTGTGGTCATATGAATGCATATGTGAATGTGTGTGTATATGGTTACAGTTATATATGGATAGAGGGCATAGGTTGAATTTGCTGGGAAGGGAGAATACTCAAGGGATGAAATTATGAGGTGAGAGAGGAAAGTGGCAAGAGGAGATGGGGAGAGACAGGGTAGGGTAAACTATCTCATGTAGAAGAAGCAAGGGGAAGTGGTTGCAAGGGAGGGGGAGAATAAGAAGGCAAAAAAGGCAAAGCCACATTCTCATCGAATTTGGTTCAGGGAGAGAATGACATACATGCTAAATGAGATATCTCAACCTGCAGCAGAATAGGGGGAAGGGGGATGAGAGGAGGGATGATGGATGGGAGGGCATCCTTGGGGGGAGGGGAGGTTGGAAGTACCCACTCTAGAAGAGGAACAGGATCATGTAGGGAATGGACCAGGTGGGGGGTGGGATGAGTGGGAGGGAATTATAAGCAGCCTTGTACAATATATCTACTATGATGTTTTGCATAGCTACACATGTACAACATATACTGAATTACTTATCTCCCCAGAGGGAATGGGTGACAAGGGAGGAAGGAAATGGATCTGAAATTCGAGGTCTTAAGATTAAATGTTTCAAATATATATAAATGCTATTATTAATACTCTTTTGCTTATAATTGGGAGATAAGATGTGCAGGCATTGGGACACAAAGATTCACCTTCCTGTAATGGAAAAGTCGAAGGGGGTATGGGAGAAGGTATGGGAGAGAGCAGATTGGAGGAAGCGATATCTTGTGGGACTACTACTCTGGGAGGTTGGGTAGGGGAATAATGGGGGGAAAATGATTGTAACTCAAAATCTGGCAGAAATGAATGATGTAAAACAGAAGTTAATAAAGCATTTGTTTAAAAAAAAAAAACAAAGTCAAAAGAATGAAGAAATAAAAGAAACTGTAAAATTTAAAAAAAATGAGAAAAAAAAATAGACTTACCCAAATGGCAAAAGAGGCCCAAAAAGCCTTAAAAAGTTGAATTTGCCAAATGGAAAAGGAATTTCAAAAACTCACTGAAGGGAATAATTCCTTCAAAATTAGATTGGAACAAATGGAAGCTAATGACTTTATGAGAAATCAAGATAGTATAAAATAGATTCAAATAAATGAAAAAATAGAAGGCAATGTGAAATATCAATTGGAAAAACCACTGATCTGGAAAATAGATCCAGGAGAGATAATTTAAAAATTATTGGACTACCTGAAAGCCTTGATAAAAAAAGAGACTAGACATCATCTTTCAAGAAATTATCAAGCAAAATTGCCCTGACATTCCAGAACCAGAGGGCAAAATAGAAATTGAAAGAATTTACTCATTGATCTTGAAAAAGATCCCCAAAAGAAAACTCCTAGGAATATTATAGCCAAATTTCAGAGTTCCCAGGTCAAGGAGAAAATACTGCAGGCAGTCAGGAAGGAACAATTTGAGTATTGTGGAAACACAATCAGGATAACACAAATCCTAGCGGCTTCTACATTAAGGGATGGAAGGGCTTGGAATATGATATTCTGGAGGTCAAAGGAGCTGGGATTAAAACCAAGAATCACCTACCCAGCAAAACTGAGTATAATGCTTCAGGGAAAAATATGGTCATTCAATGAAATTGAGGATTTTCAAGCATTCTTGATGAAAAACCCAGAGCTGAACAGAAAATCTGACTTTCAAATACAAGAAGCAAGAGAAGCATGAGAAGGTAAACAGGAAAAAGAAATCATAAGGAACTTATTAAAGTTGAACTATTTACATTCCTGCATGAAAAAATGATCATTGTAACACATGAGACTCCTCAGTATCAGGGGGTAGTAGAAGGGAATATATATGTGTATGTGTATTATAGGAGAGTGTATTTGTGTATAAATAAATATATGTGTGTGTGTGTGTGTGTGAGTGTGTGCATGTATACACAGAGGGCACAGTATGAGTTGAATATAAAGGGGTTATGTCTAAAAAAATAAAGGTAAGAGGTGAGAGGAATATAATGGGAGGAGAAAGGGAGAGACAGAATGGGGTAAATTATCTCATAAAAGAGGCAGGAGAAAACTTACAAGGGAGGGGAAGAGCAGGGAGGTGAAAGGGAATGGAACAACCTTACTCTAATTGAATTTGGCTTAAGGAGGGAATAACATACACTCAATTGGGTATCTTACCCTACAGGAAAATGGGGGAAGGGGATAAGAAGGGGGATAATAGAAGGGAGGGCAGATTGGGGGAGAAGGTAGTTAGAAGCAAACACTTTTGAAAAGGGACAGGGTCAAAGGAGAAAATAGAATAAGTGAGGGACAGGATAGGATGGAGGGAATTACAGTTAGTCTTTCACAAGAACTACTATGGAAACGTTTTACGTAACTACACATGTACAACTTATAGTGAATTGCTTATCTTCCCAGTGGGGGTTGGAGATGAGGGAAGAAGGGAAAAAATCTAGAACTCAAGGTTTTAAAAACAAATGTTTAAAAAATGCTTTTTACATGCAACTGGGAAATAAGATATTGGGGGTATAGAAATCCATCTTGCCCTACTAGAAAGGGGGATGAGGGAGGATATAAGAGAGAAGAGATTGGGGGAAGAGGTATTCAGTAGGCTTGCTATTTTGGGGGTTGGGGTGGGGGAAAGATGGGGGAAAATTTTGTAACTCAAAATCTTGTGAAAATGAATGTTGAAAACTAAAAATAAATTGGCAAAAATTTGAAAAAGGAATTATATGAATACAAAACAATATTTACATTAGAGACTGGGGTTAGTAGCATTTAAAACTGCAAAGGAACCTTAGAAATAATTGAGTATAACCCTCCCTCATTTTACAGATGATGAAGATAAGTTCTAGAAAATTTAACTGTGACTTACTTATTAGCCAGGAACACATAGGTAAGTAGAATTCGAACCCAGGTCCTCCAATTCCAAAACCGTGGTCTCTCCATTAGATCACATTTCTTGTTCTAGTCGGTCTCATGTAACGAAACAAAAGAGAAGCAGAGAGGCAAGCCCCCTTAAGGAGGGAGACCCAAGGTAGACAGTGGGTTCCCTGTGATCTTCTCCCACAGAGTATCATAGAAGGATTTTTGCTCTTTCATAGTGCCTTCCAACTCTTAGTTTCTTAATGCTTTCTTTTTTAGTGGTGTGCCAGATTTAATCAAAGTTATTGGAGTATTTCAGGAATTCTCAGGGAATGAGGAGATAAATTAGATAATACCAAACAGATGATTTTGAAACAGAACTTTTGATTAGGTGAGAATAAGGGGAAGTTGTAGAAAGCCAGATTTTTAGCTCGAGGTAAGGAAAAGCTTCCTAATAAATAAAGCCGTCCAAAAGTGGAATGAGATGTCTGGTGGGGTTAGTGAACTCTCCTGTTCTCCCACTTTGTTAGGGATAAAAGGAATTCCTTCTTAGCTAGCAAATTTATTAAAAATTTAAAGGAGATTTCATAATTAAAGATAGAAACAAAGGAAAATATAAGAAACTATTTTGCCTAATATGCAAAAGTTCATGTAAATTGAAATTGATATTTATAAAACCATACCCATAATTAACAAGAAATATATGAATAATTATTAATGATTAATAACTTAATATCAGAAAAAGAAATGAAACAAGCCATAAATTGACCCCTGAGAGGAGGAGAAAAGCCCAGAACCAGATGAATTTACGAGCAAATTCTATCAAACAATAATTTTTATATAAATTGTTTGCAAAAATAGAAAAAGAGGGGCGGCTAGGTGGCGCAGTGAGTAGAGTGTCGGCCCTGGAGTCAGAAGGACCTGAGTTTGGATCCGACCTCAGACACTTAACACTCACACAAATGAAAACCTAGCCATGTGACCTTGGGCAAGTTACTTAACCCCCCAATTGCCCTCCAAAAAGCCAAAACAAAAAAAAAAAAATAGAAAAGGGATCTTTTCACATTGTTTCTATAATATAAATGTGATCTTGATACCTCACCTAGGGAGAGAGAAAGAGAAAGAAAACAGAGTAATATTCCTAGTGAACATCAATGTAAAAATATTAAACAAAATCTTAAGTAAAAGAGCTAAAGCAATATATGAAAAAAGATTACATACTATGAACAGATTGGTTATGTTTTAGAAATGGTCAGTTCGCTTAAATATAAGAAAATTCAATATTAATAACAAAAATAATTGAAGCCACATGCTGCTGTGCTGAAAATACTTATGACAAAATACACCCATTTCTGTTAGAAACACTAGAAAGTATATAGATGGGCTTTACCATTTGGTAAGTACATCTATAAAAAACCAGGAGACAACATTATATGATATGCAGAAAGGCTAAAGAATTTTCCAGTAAGACCAGAGGTAAACACCACTATTTGTTAATATAGTTCTAAAAATGCTAGCTATAGTAATAATACAACAAGAAAAAAGACATTTAAAGAATAAACATAGGCAAAAAAGAAACAATCGTTGCTTTTTGCCAATGTTATAACTAACAATACCTAGGGAATTAAAAAAAATCAATTAAAATTAGTTGAAACAGTAACTTCAGCAAAGTTACATGACTCAAAATGAATCCACATCAATCATCATCATTTCTGTATTTTGTTAATAAAACCAGTAGGAAGAGAAATTCCATTCAAAACAGCCATAGAAGAATAAAATATCCAAGAGTCCACCTATAAAGAAATTATATGAATACAACTAGAAAGCAATTTTAATAGAAATAAAGATATCTAAATAATTGGAAATTGTTCATAGATGGCATGAAGATGCCAACATAATAAAAATGACAATACTACCTAAGTTACTTATTCATTTCCATGCCAATCAAATGGTCAAAAGATTACATTATAGAGATAGAAAAAAGAATGAAATTCAACTGGAGGGTCAAGAATCTCAAGGAAAGGGGTGGCTAGGTGGCACAGTGAATAGAGCACCGGCCCTGGAGTCAGGAGGACCTGACTTCCAATCCGGTCTCAGACACTTAACACAAAAACTAGCTGTGTGACCTTGGCCAAATCACTTAACCCCAATTGCCCTCCAAAAAGCAAAGGAAAAAAAAAAGAATCTCGAGGAAAATAATGATTAAATGGGGTGGGAGTTGGGTGGGGAGAGAAGAGGGCCTAACAGTATCAGATCGTACATAAGCTATACTAAAACTATTTGGTTTTATCTAAAAAATAGGGAAGTTGATCAGTGGCACATACTATGTACACAACATACAGGAGCAAATGGACAGAGTAACAAAGTTTTTGACAAATCTGAAGACCCCAGTTACTGGAATGAGGACTAATTATTCAACAAAAATTGTTGGGAAACTTGGAAGGCAATCTGGCCAAAATTAGGTATAGACCAACATTTCAATCATGGTGTGTACCAAGAAAGGCTCCATATGGATATGTGACCTAGATATAAATAAATTAGAGGGACCAAGGAAAAAATAATTTTTGGAATGATGGATGGAGAGTTCAGGACCAAACAGGGATAGGGAGAATTACAGAATATAAAATGGGCAATTTTGATTACATAAAATTGAAAACTTTTGCACAAATAAAATAAATGGAATGAAAATGAAAATTGAAGTAATTAACTAGGAAAAAAAATCTTTGGAGTCAGTTTCTCTTATAAAAGGTCTGATACTCAATATATATAAAGAACTAATTCAAGTCTATAAGAACGAGCGCAATCAATCCCCTGGGAGGTTAGTTCTCAAAGGAAGATTTTTGTGAAAAATATATGAAGCATATTTGTATGTATGTATGTATACATATATACATGCATATGCATATACATACACACATATGCGTGTGTGTACATAAAACATGAAAAATGCTCCAAAACACTGTTTAGAGAAACGCAAAAGGTTTTGCTTAATAACTGTCAGATCGACAGAGATAAGCAGAAGAGAAGCAATTACACACTAACACAAACACTGAAGGACAACAACATTTTAAGACTTAATTCTGACGAATGCAGCCACCGTTCCAGAGCATGGATGATGATGAAGCTTGCTACCCATCTCCTGATGGAGAGGCACAAAATGTGGTAAATATTTTCAGGCACAGCCAATGGAAAAATTCGTTTTGCTTGACTTTTTATATTTGCTACAAAGTTTTTTTTTCTTTCTCTTTTCTCTTAATTTAGGACAGAGAAAGTTGCAAGGGCAAGGTTGCCAAAGGAAGGAATGATTTTTTTTAATACATTTTTTTAAGCAAACGAACAAATAACAGGAAGGACAAAAGGAAAACACAGAGTCTGAGCTTCACGTGTTTAATTTATTATTTATTTAAATGGAAAAGGAAGTTATAGAAAAGCAAGCTATAACAGAGGTATGGTTTCATATGCAGTCTTTTCTTGTTCCATTTTGTGTATGAAAATACTAATTTTGCATTAAGTTCAGAATTTTTAAAAGTTTAAAAGCAAACACAAAACGATGGTGGATCAATAGGGGTTTCTGAAATAGTGGGAATCTTTGCATCACAAATTTGACGGAAATGTGAAGGAGAGAAATATTTTCAACCTGCAGCATCTATGTTACTTGGTTCCCTGAAACCATGGTGAAGTTTCCATTGACAATTTCTCAGCTGTCCATGTGAGCCCATGTCTGGGTTCAGGTCCTGCATGGAGCTCCCTTAGGGCAGCTTTTCTATCTGTGAGATGAAGAGTGTGGACTCTTGAGACCAGCTTCAGCTCCGGATCTGTGATCCTGTCATAGATCCAGAGCTAGGAGAGCTCCAGAAGAGACTTGAGAAGCCATCTAGCCCAGCTGCCTCGTTTCACGAGGAGAAAACCAAGGCCAAGAAAGACGAAGGGGCCAAACCCACTGATCATGTCGCTGCCTCATTCTGCAGGAGGGATCTGAACCTCTGCAGAAGCAGAGTGACTAGAGAGAAGACGGAGTGATCCCTCTCCCCCTTCTATTTGTCCTCTTCACTGACACAAAATGGCCATGACCCAGGCCATGTCACGCGACTTCCTAAGCTCTAACCTGCACTGCTAAGAGGGAGCTTCCTCATCTGTGAGCCTCCGATATCAACGAAATAATAGGTCTGGCTCCTGTCCAATGAGTACTTACTATCTCTCCCATTAGAATGTAAGCTCCTCACAGACAGGTGCTGTTTCATTTGTTGTATGTTCTTGGCACACAGTAGGTGTTTAGTAAATGCATTTTTATTGCTTATAAAGGACAATTGGAAATACAAAGTGCTTCATGTGGAAAAAGACTTCTTGTACTTGACACCAGAGAGTAGAACTAAGATCAATTGTTGAAAGTTACATGTCATGGCAGAGACAACTCCAGGTCTCTTGATTTCTAGTCCAGTGAGTTACAGTCATTATTGCTGGCCTTCCTGCTGCTAGTGGGTAGCAGAGACCTTATCTCTGACATAGGGCACTGGGATGAGCAGTGAATGAAGCTGTGGCATCAGAAAGGAAATTGGAACTAAATAACATCTACCCTATTATAAAGGCTGGGCTCTCAGTGTGCAGGCTCTGCTCTTGAATTCAAGTACTCCTTCATATAAGGGGTAGATATTGGGGATCAATTCAATCAAACCGCTCCACCTAATTTAAGTAACAAGATGCTACACCCTGATGCCTTCTCAAATGAAAATAAATCATAGGTTTTAGACCTTGTAATATCCATGAAATTATTCACCTAAGACCTTGAGCCTCCATCTGCCCTTAATGCCCCAATTATTCTGAAAACAGTTCTTTTAAACATTTTTGTTCACAAGAATTTTATTATACTGTCATTCATTCATTTAAACATTTACTAAGTGCTTATTAGGTGCTGGACAGGGAGAGGGGTGTCAGTAAACAATTTGGAATGATGCAGTTTTAAAAAATTATTTTATTTTATGATTTGAATTGACTTTCATGGCACAATTTTTTACTGTGAATACAAAAATATTACTGTCAATATCAACAGTCAGAAGAGGTGTTGTTTATGTGTTTCAAAAATAAAATAGATGGACAACAGAAAGACAGATCCCGCTTTTTTATGAGTAGCCTTAAAAGCAAGGCCCCAGAACATTACGTGGATTTTCCCTGGGGGATTTATGGGAAAATATGAAGTGCATCTGTGCTGCTGGCATGAGTACCTGTGTGGATGAAATCACAGATTCTTCAAAGTAGTAAAGAAAGATTTTTCCTTTCGTTTAAATGTATCATTAGAATACTTCATTACTTTGATATAGTTTGTCCTAATTGTAGATATTTACTTGCTGGCCAGAAAACAAAACAAAGGAAGACAGCAAACCAGTCAACTTCTAAACAACCTAAAATGGATACTTCTGTTCCATCAGTCCGTCACCATCTAAAAAACCTATATTCGAAGCAGGGTATATTATGAGGAGGCTAGAGAGCCTGA